>QKYT01000844.1:26876-45004 GCA_003550305.1 Glomus cerebriforme | reverse complement strand
ATTTGATTGGATGTTCATGAAATTGTGATCAAATTTGTTTGTTTATTAATCATCACCTGATTCACATATTTTTGAAAATGGCGATAATGTTAAATTTAAATTTAAATTTAAATTTAAATTTAAATTTAAATTTAAATTTAAATTTAACATAAAATTAGTTTTTGAACAGTTTCCTTTTTAAGACATTGACTACCTATCTTTGGCATTGATTTANTGATTACATTATCAANCTTTTNCTTTTTTAAATTTAACTTTTCCATTTTAGTACTTCTATCAGTCATCTAATCTTTTAGTGGTGTAATAAAACAAAATTTAATAAAATCAAACAATAAAATTCAAGATGTATAAATTGGGTAGGGATCAACATGTTTAATATATAATCCAAAGAAATACAACGAAATAATACTGCCTCTTTCGGCGCTCTGTATTATCAGTTTATTCCTAAGACTATCCAAAAACTATTTTTCACTACTTCTCCCTCTTCTTTACCATCCCAAACTTCCCTTTATATATTGCTCAAAATCTTGGGCTGATTCGTCCTCTGGGCGATTCGTCTTTTGGACGTTTTAGCCACAAGTGTCCAGGGTATGATTTGTCCTTTGGGCGATTCGTCTAGTGGACGATTCGTCCATCCTAAGCCACAAGCCACATGATCATCCCGATTCCCGCTATACCAAATAAACTATAATATAAATAAACTATATAAAATAAACTAATAAAATATATTCTATATAAAAAAAATTTCGTCACATGATTTCCCTTTCAGGGGTGAGTCCCTGCGAACCTTTCGCTTTCTTACAAGAGTGTTTCTTCTTCTAATCGTTGAGCTTCTGGGAGTAAATCATCATAAAATTCTATTTCATCCATGCGTACTAAGTACGTCAGTTTAATATATTTTACTGTGGTTAAATAGAAGACTCCACGTGTTCGTAAACTCTCCTGGCCGTCTTTTTTACATCCTTTGCTTTTCTTATCCCACAATATTGGCGCAATGTCTGTTTATCTCTTTTACTCCATCCTCGAGCGTTTAAGACTTCTCCCAAATAATAAAAGTCTTCTAGGCGCTTATTTAAATTCTTTCGCCTAAAAGAATTGTGTTGAACAATTTGTAATAGACTATTTAGTCATTCCTCTTCACTTTCATTAACATATTCAGGTGCTTGATAATTAAAGTTGACGGGTTGGCGCAAATCTTCTTTACATTTATCTACTACTGAATTACTAATGCGCAGAACTTCATTTATATCCAAAGAAGTCATATTATCCACAGTTTTTAACAAAATTCCTGACGAATTAATATGAATTTTCTCGTATTCTCCCCTTTCTTGCATTCACACTTGCATGAATTGTTTTAATTGCATTTGTAAGTTTTTCGATAGCGCTTCCATTGCTAGCTGAACTTTCCATCAAAATGGTCAATTGGTACCTTTAAATAATTTTTCACGCTTCATCAATCTTATTCAGATTATTTCCCGATCGATCATAATACGGGCAAATCTGATCTGCGTGAACTAATTTCTTCCAAATTTTTCTGTCCATTGTTCTTAATTTATATGTTCCGTATTGCTTTACATCATGAACATAATATGGTCCATGCCACTTCTGGTCTATTTTCTTGACTCTAAAGTTTTACAAGAGAACCTTATCACCAATATGATATTGGTGTTCGTGAATATTCGCATTATGTCACTTGGCTTGTTTTGTTTGGGATCTCTCAATATTTTTATGCGATTGTTATCTTTCATCTATTAGAGGTCCAACAAGCTGACCTAATCTTCAGAAATAAAGATCTTCTAAGCCTTCTTCGGATCTTTTCCCAAAAGGATATCTGGGAATTTCCAATTCTATTAGCAATACTGCATCTCTACCATAGGTAAGGTAGAAAGGTTCATATCTAGTAGTATTTTGTCACATGGTTTGATAGACAAAGAGGGTGGATGGCAAAAATAAATCCCAATCCTCCTTCCTTTCACTAGAGTACTTGGCCAACATTTCACACAAAGTACGATTAAATCTTTCAACCAATCCATTAGTTTGGGGTGGTAAGCAGTGGACAATCTATGTCAAATTCCTAGACATTTGCATAAAGAGTTTAACATTTCATTTACAAAATGTGTTCCTTGGTCGGTTAATAATTCCTTGGGGCACCCATATCAGCAAATAATATCTTCATAAAAGAATGATACTACTGAAACAGCTTTAGCATCTGGTAATGCTCGAACTTCAGGTCATTTAGTTAAATATTCAGTAGCGACTACAATGTACTGATTCCCCTTTTTAGTCAAAGGTAGCGGTCTGATAATATCCATTCCAACTCGGTCAAAAGGCTGTCCAACTTTTATCAGATGTAACGGTTCAGTCTTTAATGGTCGTTATCTTCATTGGCACGCATCACACAACTGTATATATCGTTTAACGTCTTCTCCCATCTGAGGCCAAAAATACTTCTCCTTAATAACTCTATAAGTTTCGGTAAAACCAAAATGTCCTGCAAGAGGGTTTTCATGAAAACTATATAAAATTACTTCAACCTCAGAAGGTTTAATTACTTGTAAAGGTCGTTGAGGTTTTCAGGCATTCTTTTTGTATAAAATTCCATTATAAATGATGTATTGTCTAGCTTTATTCTTAAAGCTTCATAGTTGTGATCGATCTAATTCTGCAGGTAATGTCAAATCATCCAAATATCATGTTAACCGGTAATATGTATCCAAATCCATTGTTACGTTAATCAGAAAAGGGTAATCCAAAAATCGAAGTCCAAAAATGTAATACAATCCAAAAATAAAAATAAATAAACTATTCTTTAACATATACGTGATAAACTGTCTACGTTTAAATGTTTCTTGCCAGCGCGATGAACAGTTTCAAAATCGTATGCTTGCAGTTTCATTACCCAACGAGCTAAACGTCCATTGGGAGTCATAGTATTAAAGAGAGACATAGTGCAGAATGGTCGGTAATGAGTAAAAATCATTTCCCGTGAACATAATGATAGAATTTTTCTACAGCCCAAACTACCGCTAGACACTTCAACTCGGTAGCCGTATAATTCTTTTCTGCTAGTAGTAATGATCGATTAGCATATACGATCACATGTTCGTTCCCTTCTTCATCTTTTTGTGATAGTACTGCACCCAACGCGAAGGTTGAAGCGTCAGTAAACAGAATAAATGATTGATCCCACCTGGGATACATTAATATAGGTGACAAAATTAAACACTTCTTCAAATAATTGAATGCCTTTTGTTGCTCGTTAGTCTACGTATACGTTATATTTTTCTTTAATAACTTATTTAACAGGTTAGCGACTTTTGAGAAATCTCTTATAAAATGACGATAGTACGATGTTAGTCCCAGAAATCCTCGAAGTTGTGTTAAATTTTGGGGTCGTTGAAAGTTCTTAACTTTTTCAATCTTATCTGGGTCAGTTCAGATGCCTTCTTTACTAATGATGTGTCCCAGAAAGGCTAATTCTGTCAAAACGAATTTACACTTTTCAGGGTTTAACTTTAATCTAGCTTTGTCAAGATGCTTAAATACCATCCGAAGATAAAACAGATATTCTTCAAAGTTTGTTGAATATATGTTTAAATCATCTAGGTATACTACAATGAAGTTCCAAATTAAGAACATCGTTTAGTACTTCGTCCATTAATCGTTAAAACGTTGTTAGCGTATTACATAACCTGAACGGCATGACAGTAAACTGAAACATGCCAAATTGTGTAATAAAAGCAGTTTTCTCTTTATCCTTAGGTTCCATTTTGACCTGCCAATATCCATTCACGAGGTCTAATGAAGTGAACCAGATGGAACCTCTTACGGAATCCAATATATCATCAATTCGAGGTAGGGGATATTCATCGCATTTTATTACTTTGTTCAATGGGTGGTAATCAACACAAAACCTTAGTTTCTCATTTTTCTTTTGAACTAACATGACTGGGAAAGCCCAAAGTCCTCATGATTTTTCAATTAATCCTTGCTGTAATATTTGTTTTATCTCTTCAGCAATGAACTCCCTCTCTATTCTGGAAGTTCGATACCAGCATTTCTTTATAGGAGCTGAATCTCCAATATCGATACTGTGACAAATAAGGTCAGTTTGTCCTAATTGTGATTGGTCCCAAGCAAAGAGATCACGGTATTCATTGAGGAGTTCTAATAATGACATTCGTTGGCGCTCAGTTAAATCTCCCATAGGTAGATCATTAAAATTTGTTTCTTTGATTGGTTCTAACTCAGCATGTCCAAAGAATGGTAGGGCTTCCGTTTTTCTTTGTTCCCACTTGAGATGGTTCTTCCTACTGCAGTAGGAGCAATTCTGGCAGTCCTGATTATCCGCAACCTTCTGTAAATCTGCTTGATTGTATGAATGCGGTATCAAATCCCAGTCTCGTTGCTCAGAGGTCAGAACTGCTAGTTCATCATACAGTCTGGAACTTGCCTCAAAAATAATTTCTGGCGGTATCCTCTGAACAGTAACATAATTGACCAAATCATCCTGGCATCGATAGCAAGAATCACTAAGCGAGTATAACCTCTCGTCGCACTAACATCAGGCAGAAGGTCCTTTTCAATCATAGACCTATTTAACTCTCTTGGGAGGTTTTTGCTTGAACTGTTCTTCGAGTTTTTGAAAATAATTCCAATGGTAAAACGAACTCCCAAGATACACTCCTTTGTTAATAATAATGAAATCTTCTTTAGGATAGATTCCCAAAAGAACTACCTCTTGGAATTGACATGTTAAATACATCAGAAGCTTTTGTTCTGGAGTTGTCTTGGTTTTCTAGACGATTTAAAGTGACAAAATACTTTCTCTTCGAGTTCTTCATCCTCATATTTTTCTTCGGACTTTTTACTTTCGCTTTTCTCATTATCTTCTTCGTTGGCTTCATCCATTTCCTCTTCTTCTTCTCTTATCTTTTCCTCTCGCTTCCTTTGTCTTTCATTTGGCATTTTCATATATTCAATAGGCACTTCAATTTCTTTGCCTTGCCACTGGATGAGCATACTTGAAGTCTCGTAATCGATATTGGCTTTTACCTTTGCCAACCAATCATTGCCGACTATAACACTATATGTAAGTGCATCGGTCACCACTACATCGATGAGGATAGTTACTCCTTTAAGAGTGATCAGAAAATTCAGTACTTCACCCAAGGGTCTCTTTCATTCACCATTTACATTGATCATTAACGTTGCAGAAGGTCGATCGATGACGATTCCAAGATCGTTCAATAACTGACATGATACGATACTTCTAGCAGCACCACTATCAAGAATTAACGGAATTTCTCATCCTTGTACTTTGGCATCGCAATATAACGCCATGGCGTTAAGATTACTTTGCGCTGAAAATTGAGCAACCAATTTTATGTTACGAGAAACTGGCTTTCGTAAGCTCTTTCCTACATCGCTACGAAGTTTCAGCGAAATTTGAAATAATTGTCCAAATGAAATGTTTGCACATTGCTGCTGGAGATCTGCAATAACATTATATGGCTGGATGTGTGCGGCAATAGAAGGTTGAATCTTCTGTGGATTTTTTCTCCTGGTCGTAACTTTCTTCTTTGATCGGGGAGTGGTTTGAGTTTTGATCGAAGTTATTTTTTCTTCACTGACTGATTTATTCTGGATAGTTTCTACTCCTTCTATAGTGATTGCATTAACTCTCTCCTCCTCAACTTTGGGCAGTTCATCTTCTTGTTGTGCACTATTCTTTTCTTCCTTATATTGAGAAGGATATGGTTGACTCCTAGTAATAGGTCAATTTCTCTGGGTAGGGTAAGGTTGGAACAATGTGCAAAATGAGAGATTCTGATTAGATTTCGCATCCTTACCCTCGAGGGATGCACCTATTAGTTTAAAGGTTGGTTGGCAGCAGATTGAGTTTGTGCATTTAACTGCTGCAACAGATTCTGCAAGACGGCAGGGTCGACATTCGAGGTTCTTGTGTTATTTTCGTTGGTTTCTTTATTCGGGCATTGACGACTAATATGTCCAGGCTGTCCACAAGCATAACAAGTAACCATCGTATTATTCTGGGATTGTTGTCCTTTTGCGTGAAATGTTTCTCAATCTTTGTTTCGGGATCCACAGAAACGTCCTGGTTGTGCTTCTACTTTCTTAGTCAATTCTTCAACATGAGTTACCAAGGTAGAAACAATCTTTACTAATTCTGATATTTCAGTTTGTGACATTGTGGCATAATTAACAGGCTTGATCTTTCCTTCTCTTAACGTTAACTCACAAGCATGGGCTCTATCAATTACTCCTTGTAACGTCTGATATCCGAAGAGCTTAACCGTAACGTATAATTCTAGTAGCAAGCCTGAAATGAACTTTCACGTTTGAATGTTGTCCGGATAGGCGAATGCTCCATCATTAATTCATTGATATAACTCTTGTATCGCTGAAGCATATTAGTCTACCAATTCTCCTGGTTGTTATTATCGTTGGTCAAGTTCAGTAGCCCATAACTTGACTAAAGCTGGAGTTCAGAATCTTTGTTTAAACACATGTTCAAATGTATTATTATTTTGCGTCCCGTTCCAGGCATTAATGGGATTTCCAGCTATTGTTTGATACCATACGGCTGCAGCTTCTTTTAGGTATGCTGGGATGATTTGCACTTTCCTTGCATTATTCCATCCGTTTGCGGTACTGGCGAGGTTAAATTCGTTTAACCAGGCGATAGGGTCCTGATTTCCTCCATAAAAGGTCAGAATCTGAGCCGCAATTTTGTAGCGCATTGTTATTGGTAGTTACAGTTGCGTTGAGAGCGTTCATAGTGTTATTTACATTTGCCCAATTGTTTCCTCCTGCTCCCAGGGTATTAGTTAAGTTATTCAGTGTATTAACAAGTACATTTGGATTAAATCCTCTGGCTTCTGCCATGGCTGCCATAATGGGTTCTTCTGGTTCGTCAAATAATAAATCTAAATATAAGTCTTTGTCGGCAAATAATAATCCTAATGGTTCGTCTTCAAATAATAAGTCTAGGTATAAATTATCGTTGGTGAATAAAAGTCCCAGTGTTAACAGTCCTTGGTTTAATAGGTCGTGAAGTAACGGATGAAAATTATTAGGAATATTAAAACTATCTGAAGAGTTATCTGAAACAGTTGATGGTACGGCTTTACTTATTTGATATAATTTATCAAAAAGATCGTTAATGAAGTTGTTAGTTAATACGTAGGCATTATAAACTTCTTGACGTAAATCAGTATATGGTCTTAGCTCAGCAGAATATCAGATACTGAAAATAATTAAATAAATGGCTTCCACACTTCAGTGATGGCTATCGAATTATCAAGATCCTTAAGAGCTTGTTGAGTATATCTAGTATAGGTAACAGCTGGATTTTCAGTTGAAAACCAGTTCCAGAAGTGGTCAAATTGGGGTGTATTAGGATTCGGCGGGTTGCAACGAGGGCAAGAATAATCACGATAGTAAAAAGTAATTTGTTCTGTATCTACTATTTGGTTATGCCACCAGGTGTATACACGGTTTTGCTCAAAGAATAGGTCTTAATTTATCATAAAAATCTGGAAGGGTCATTCCTTATAAGGAGTACCAAATTGTTACCACCGACTTTCGTCTTACTGCGGGGTGATAACAGAAATAAAATAGAAGGTTTATATTAACTATAATGATAAATAATGATATCTAACACAATGTAATAAGAAATATAACAATAAACAAAGTGTATATATAAAATAAAACAAAATTTAATAAAATCGAACAATAAAATTTAACGTTTAGATTAGCCTGTATAAATAGTCTTTAAATTGTGTAATGTGCGCCTGATCTATTCCATATTATGAATAGGTTCAGGTGAAATGAAATGGCGTACTGCGGCGATCTGATAGGTGGCGTGATTGTTAATTAACATATTGATTTTTTTTGTGGAAATTAATTTTTTTAGTAAACATAATCCAATTTTTGTTTTTTTTCACTTGGTATTATTAACTATAAATCTAATTATTATATTACAGCTTATTTCTGGAATATTTTCTATGTACAGTACATAATTTACTAAGCTCATTGATCCCGGTGTGAAGCAACGGGTTATGGCTAGTTTAATATATAATCCAAGAAATAATACTGCCTCTTTCGGCGCTCTGTATTATCAGTTTATTCCTAAGACTATCCAAAAACTATTTTTCACTACTTCTCCCTCTTCTTTACCCTCCCAACCTTCCCTTTATATATTGCTCAAAATCTTGGGCCGATTCGTCCTCTGGACGATCCGTCCTTTGGATGTTTTAGCCACAAGTGTCCAGGGTACGATTCGTCTAGTGGACGATTCGTCCATCCTAAGCCACAAGCCACACGATCATCCCGATTCCCGCTATACCAAATAAACTATAATATAAATAAACTATATAAAATAAACTAATAAAATATATTCTATATAAAAAAAATTTTGTCACAACACATATGATAGTTCCGATGATGATCACGCGTCATGACGCAATATTTATATCATATCTTTCCCAATATGTACTGATAATAATTTAATAATAAATTATATAATAAAAATTTTTTTAATGACGCAATATCTGATGTACGAATCTTTTTGCACCGGCCCATAACAATAAATAATGTCGCACAAATAGTTTTTTTCCTCAAAGCTCCGGACTTACAATGGTTTCCATTGCCTAGTTATAATAAAAAATTTTTATATAAGCCTTTTATTGATAAAATTTTTTTATATAAGCCTTTTATTGATAAAATTTTTTTATATAAATCTTTTATTACTAGAAATAGCAGTTTGCGAGGGGACTTCGTCCCCCATATCAGATATTATTGTCATTTCAAAATCATTGCAATAAAAATGATATAAAATAAGTGTGATAAATGTAATTTCGCACTTTTTTCTATGAAAATAATATGAAAAAAGTGCGGCACGATATTTATTGCATGAAAATAATATGATATGAAAAAAGTGCGCCACAATATTTATCGCACTTTTTCCTATGAAAATAATATGAAAAAAGTGCGACAAATAATTTCGCACTTTTTTCTATGAAAATGATATGAAAAAAGCGCGGCACGATATTTATCGCACTTTTTTCTATGAAAATGATATGAAAAAAGTGCGATAAATGTAATTTTGTACCTTTTTCTATCGATAAATGTAATTCGCACTTTTTTCTATGAAAATGATATGAAAAAGTGCGATAAATGTAATTTCGCACTTTTTTCTATGGGAATGATATGAAAAAGTGCGACACGATATTTATTGACTTTTTACTATGAAAATAATATAAAAAAAGTGCGACAAATAATTTCGCACTTTTTACTATGAAAATGATATGAAAAAAGTGCGGCATGATATTTATCGCACTTTTTCCTATGAAAATAATATAAAAAAAGTGCGATAAATAATTTCCTATGAAAATAATATGAAAAAAGCGCGACAAATAATTTCGCACTTTTTTCTATGAAAATGATATGAAAAAAGTTCGATAAATGTAATTTCGCACTTTTTTCTATGAATATAATATGAAAAAAGTGCGGCACGATATTTATTGCACTTTTTCCTATGAGAATGATATAAAAAAAGTGCAATAAAGGGTATCGCATTTTTTCCTATGTAAATGATACAAAAAAAATGCGAATATGAAAACAATTAATAAAAATAATCATTTTTATTAGTAAATTTTTAAAAAAATTACTTTTTTGTTAATAAAAAAACTTCAATCGGCCGGATGATTTAACGGATTTTCTTTCTTGTGATTCATCCAATAAAATTTCATAGGCGTGACTTTTTTATGTATTTGAATACCATTCTTTAATATATAAATTTATTATTATTTTTTATTATTATTAGTATTTTATAATCGTATTTTATAATATAAAGTGTAATATTATTGTTTTATAATAGTATTCTATAATATATAATTTTTTTTATTATTATTAGTATTTTATAATCATATTTAATTTTTATTTATTAGTAGTATTTTATAATTGTATATTATAATATATACAGTATAATTTTATAGTATTTTATAATATATAAATAAAAAAATTATTATTTATTTTATAAATAAATCAATATAATTTTTATTAATAAAATAAAAAGAATAAAAAATAAAAATAAAAATTATAGTTTTGAGTCGCTTGAGCAGGTTCGAGTCGGCTTGAGTCGGATTGAGTCGGTTCGAATTAGTGAGTCGGCTTGAGTCGGCTTGAGTCGGTTCGAATTAGTGAGTCGGCTTGAGTCGGATTGAGTCGGTCCGAATTAGTGAGTCGGCTTGAGTCGGTTTGAGTCGGTTCGTCTCGGTTGAGTCGACTTGAGTCGGTTCGAATTGAGCCGCTTCAAGTCGGTTTAGCCGCTCCGCTGAGTCGAAGCCGAACCGACCGAGCTGCTTCCATCCCTACATATGACACAGCATGTTACCTTTGATAACGCGGCTTATCAATTCACCCCTTACCAAGTCATGCATATACGGACTTTTAAAATGAATACGGCTTTGCATTCGTGTTAATTTACGTCATTTACTCAATTTTTCGCGTCAATGAATCTGTCTGAGTCAAGTAATTTTTATATTTAAGCCCCCAAACTCTGAACGTATTTTTTCGTAAAGTAGCAATATTATCGCAAGTTGACACCAGCAATGAGCACTTCCAAACAATATTCCGCCCGTTCTGGTAAATATTGCAAGCGACATTTAACGTGATATAAAAATCTCCAGTCTCTACAGTATCTAATACTTCATTTCTTAGTCCTCAACTCATATCTAAAGAAGTACTCGAAATGGTCGTATCGAGGATTTTTGAATGTGTGTCGCGATAAAATCGTCAATTTGTCACTTTCGAACGACTGGCACGATCTCGACGATTCTTGGGCCAGTCAATTCTTGGAAGAGGCAGGAAAGTTGGATGAAAAGAATAAAAAGTCTTGGAAAGAAAAGGTGCGTTTTTTTTATTTTGCAAAGGAAAGGCAACTCCTAGTTGGCTCTCAGGAACAATGTTGGTATTTTTATCTTGGATATTCTGTTCTTGAATTTACCAACACTACTACTGGGGGGTTACTTAGGAGAATTACTGGGTTTTTGATACTGGTACCCACTCCAGGTGTTCTTAATTCAGGCGCTCTAACTTTGTTGTTAATAAGGGTCTACTGATTCTGGAGGAGGAATCAGATATGTACCTTCCCTTGTTACTAAATAAAAGCCGCACTACTAACGTTTAATCTCTCAACAGGTGAAATTAGAGCGAGATGGAAAAGGGTTGCAGACATACTGGGAAGGAGTTATCAAGGAATGTGGAAAGGTGAATAAATACATTGTGAAATCGAGTGTATAATTTACTAAGCTAAACCTATTTATTACTATAGGGCCTCAAAAAAAGAAAATTAGAAGATAAAGAAAACATTGGTAATAAACTTAGTCTGCACAACTTGATCTAACTTTTTGATAATTTCATCACTATTTTATCTTAATTTGTACGTATACCAATAATTTAGAACCCAAGAGAAAAAAGAAGTCTGTGGAAAAATGTAAGCCATATCCTTGTATCAGAAGTTGGACAACAAATGGAGTGATCAGACCTGACCAAAAAACTATGTACTACTATGTGGATCCAGCAGAAACTAATATGGATTTAATAAAGAGAATCTTGAGTGGTGAATTTGTAGCACTCCATAGTCCACAAGCATCTGGAAAGTCTACCCGAATATATCGGACAATGCAACAATTGACAGAAGAATACAGCTGTCATTGCTTTTAGTAAATACCATTTCTCTTAATAATATATAATGCATGGTCTGTCAATCATATACTGACCATTTGCTTTCTATAGTATTACTTTGCAAAATGTCAATATGGATACCAATGAAACGCGCTTCTGGACTGATATAGGAAGAAGTCTTCAAATATGTAATGATTCTTTTTTTAATCGCTTAAATACTATTAAGTCTGGAAGCGATTTTGCCATTGCATTCAATGAATAGAAATCTGTCGTTATATTCGTAGATGAGTTTGATAGATTGTTTAATGCGATTGATAAGATTCGTGACGAGTTCCTTAGTTGCTTCCGTACCATCAAGCATGCCATGACTGTGAATGTAAATTATTCTATTCTTTCAGTAATTATTGTTGGAACATTTGGAATTCTTGAACTAAACTCAAATAATGACTATGATTCACCATTCAACATCCGAGACCCTTTACAAAATCCTAACTTATCCAAAAAACAGGTGCAAAAACTTTTCAAGGAATTCGAATTTGAGCATAAACTTAAAGTAGAACCAAAAGTTATTGAAGATATTTACATGCAGACAAATGGGTATGTTTTGTAAGTCAAATTTGAATTATCTAAATCTAACTATCTTTGTGATACATTTTTTAATAGACATGCTGGTATGGTTTGTCTTTGCGGGAGTGTAATTGAGAAGATGAAAATACTAGATGATTATGGTAATTTTAACTTTGCATCCTGGAAAGGCTTGGTTTTTACATCATTAAATAGAAATATCTATGACTATGGCACTTTTAATAAGATAATAAAAGATCTACTTAAGGAGGAAGCTAAGCCTATTGTAGATCTTTTACGATTAAAATTTTTATCAAATTCTGATCCAGTGACCATTACAAGCTCTCAGGATTTAATTTATTCATATAATCTCGTTAGGTATGGAATTTTAAATCCAATAGACAATCACAGTAATATCTTTATGATATCCTCACCACTTTTACGTTCTGTGATCTTAAGATATGTGTTACCTAATATCTTTAAGTATTGCCCATCAACAGATATACCAAAGCGCTTAGATCAAAGTATTGACATGATTAAGGCACTAAAAGATGCTGTTCACATCTTTGATAAAGAAAATATAAGATTAGCAGCTTTACATTCATATAAAACGGCACATGTACCTATTGGTGGATGTTTTAACGTATTAGTGCCTCGTGAGAGTGTATATCAACAGCAGCTTGCTGGTATTTTTATAAACTGGATTTCATCAATAGGATTTGAAATTATGAGCCAATATCACATTACAAAAGGAAAAAAACACTGCTACAGTGATTTGGTAATTACAGCACCTTCTAGTTTGCCTGGTAAACCAACAGCAATTCTTGAACTTCTCGCTACTTCAACTAAAAAGGAATTGGATGAACATTTTAAGCGGACTCTTAAATATGCTCAATTATTAAGAAAGAGTCTCTTTATTCGTGACATTTGGGTGATACACTTTACATGTGAAGATGAACCAGATTACCATTGGCCAACTAAAAAACAGCGGGAAAAAGGATTGAATGCTATAATGTTTTGGCATAACCATGATTTTACAAGTGCTTATATGAGTGCATGTTACAATAATGAAAATGGTAATATGATAGAAATTATAAAGGAATATATTGTGTAATAGATATAGTCGCATTGATGTAAAAAGTGTGAAAGCAATTTTGCATGACTTATAATTGTTACTAATAGTAACTATATAATATTTATTTTTAAATTGATATAATATCTTTATTAAAAAATGATATGAGAATATAACTCCAAAGATAAAGTACATGTAAAAAATACATGCAAAAAAATACATATACATATTAGAAATTATATCATCTAATTAACTATAAATTCTGAAAGAAACTTTGATTATATTTATGGAATTATCATTTTCAGAATTACCATAATTTTAGATCTTTATTAAAACAATAGTTTTCTAAATTATTAGTTAAAGATTAGTATTTATTTCATATATTTCAGATAGCATTTCAAGTATAATATTGGCAATTTTTTTAGGAGTCAAATCTGTATTGTTTTACAATACAGAGATCTATACAGTTCTGTGACCCTACTAATATGCAATACAGAAAAAAACACAGATCTCCAAGAAACTAAAAATTTGTGCAAAAATTTTATAATAAATCTGTGAAATTCTTATAATATATAGTATATAATATATATTTAAAATATAATATTGTAAATATAATAAAACTTTATTTTTTTATTAAATATAATTTATACAGTAAAGTTAAACAGTTAGACCTCTATATAGTCGTCTAATCAGTTTTCTTAAAATTGGTAATTATAGAAGTATGCTTATATAAAGATATTAAAATTAAAAATTTCTTAATTTTAGCTAAAATTAGTAAATTATAATTCAAATATTTTTATTTTTGGTGATAGCCATTCAATAAAAAAATTTTGCCAATTTTTGCATATATAATATTTATTCTTAAAAAGGAAATTTTAATTATGTGATGTGATAATTCTGGCTGAAATTATTTTATGACTAAAATTATGATGATTATGTAGATTAATAAAAATAATATATACATTTAAAATTATGAGGTGACTATAATTGATTTGTAATTGTATACGGATAATTTGATATAATTTAAAACAATTTTCAAAATTAGATGTTTATAAAGAGTTGTAACTATATAGGAGGTGACTATATAGGCTTAAACAAAATGTGTGCTAGGTTTGTGGCGCATGTGGTATAACACAACAATTAATGCATCACGTTAGCTTTATCTCTTTTTTTCCCATGCTCTTTTACATTTCTTTTACACTTTCAAAAACTTTCAGAACTTTTAATCTTTTAAAACCTTTTCATATCTTTACTTTTAACAAAAATTTTTGCTTTGTTAAACCATACTTTTTATTATACTTTTTAATTGAAGTTATACAGCTTAAACTGTGATCTGTAAAATAATATGGAAGGTGATAATAATACAGGAAATACATCACAGATTTGTCTGCATTTTTTTCATTATTCTGAAATATATTCTACTATAAAACTCATGAAATAAAAAATGAGTTTAAATAGCTTATTTAGTAATTTTTTATTTTATTAATAAAAATAGTAGTATTTTCTATTAAATAACGTTAATTACTTTATTAAATAGCATTAATAGAAATAGCATTTGTATAGTTTTATAATAAATAATATTGATTTACTGGTGGTAATTTTTATTGTAGTAGCATTTTTTAATATCGATCTTTTTTTATCTACATATCTTAATTGCGTATTATTTTATAGATCCTTTCATGGGGATCCTTGCCTGAAGTTTAAAGTCAGTTCTTCCTCAGAATTATTCGTATATAATCCAAAATTTCATCAACCTGCTATCATACCAGACACAAGAAGATTTTGAGATCATAAATTTCAAGTTAGACATGTTTGTAAATGTTAATGATAAAGAAGCAGCATCTGAATAATTTGCAACTTTTAAGTCTCATTCAAAAACAATGATGTCACAGACTAAAGGTTATGAAGTAAAGAGAAAACAGGTGCTTTTTTGAAAGAAATAATATTGCATCCATAGCAATGAAGTGAAAAAAAATAAGGTTATCATGAAACAAAACATCCACAATCATCTCGAGCATGAAACATTTACTGTAATGCAAAAATTTAACTTCGGTTAGAGAATTAGCATCTTGAATCTACTAGCCATCCATTAGAAGTCAACATCAGATTCACACATAATCACATAATAGATTCAGCAGAATCATTAAATTTTTGGTACGTCGAAGATGATATGCGTGAAAAATTCCTGGAACTATTTAATGATGGGCATTCTCCTGCTTCAGCATTATATTCTTATCAGGATGATCTCCATCTCTCCGCCACTAATGATCAAGAACTATTGGAAATACTTGCAGACCGAGCAAGAAATCCTGACTATAATTATGTTCATAACCTTTTTCAAGGATACCGTGAAGCTGCACTCAGCAGTTCTAATGGGAAAAGAATGTTTGAACATTTAGCAAAAGTGGTTAATGATTACAATAATTCAGGTAATAGCAAGACAGTATTACAGGAATTTGACACATGCACTAAAAAGGCATTCATCCTCTGTATTATAACTGGGTTAATATTGCGGGTGCATGAAAAAGTTCCACAGATATGTGAAATATGCTATATGGATGCATCAGCATCCTTTGAACCTCTCAATACCTCTATTACTCTCTTATATACAAGTTGTGCAGTTGGAACTCTACTTCTTAGTTTATGCATTACTTCAGATAAGTCTGAAGTTATGTTAGAAAATGCAGTATTTTCTCTTTTATTTACGTAAAATGAAAACAATATTTTTTACATTTAATAAAAATATGACTTAAAAATTAATTTTAATTTAAATGTTAGTTAAATTTATTGAAGACAATCCTCCCACCGCATGCTTTTTATGGACGCAGAGCACAAACTGGTCTGATAATTTTTCTCACTGATGACTTGAGTGTGGAGAGAAACGCTCTGGAACATTATTGACTGCAAGGAGTTTGTCTTTTGTACACATTTCATGTTTTGCAACTTTTTGGCGATGGCTACATAACTTGAAATATCAAATTAACAAAAAAGATCATATATCTATTATAGATAAAATGAAAAAGATTCTTTACGCACCAGTGGATTCTGAGATGGAATTACACTATTGCGAGTTCAAGTAGAACTTTTATCATTTGTATCCTTTATTACAGAAGTATTTCAAACTTTTATGAGGTCATCATCACTTTTGGGTTTTATTGTTTCATTTAAAATTGCCTACTTATGGAAATAATACTAATAATTATATCGAGTGTAGTTTTGGAATACTAAAAGACATTATTTTTGTGAGAACGCAGGTATTTAATTCAGTACAAGTGTTTCAATTTGTAACCTTAAATATGGAGAGATTTTATAAATGATGTTTACTTAGCTTTATGCATAGACACCCTGATCATTTATGCCAAACAGCAAAATGATTTTTATACCCAGTTGGAAGACGGTGGACATGAACTTTATTCAAAAAACAAGCGCAGAGAATGAGTTCACAGTATTAAGCATGAGTCAAGATGCCTTTTTCTATATCATGAACAGCGAGATTGGAGTGTGTATGTATCCAGTTGGTATGACTGGTGCACCTTGCAAACATCAAGGTGCAGTGGCAATGAAATTCCACATTGCGATCTTAAATTTTTTACCATCATATACGTCTAATGATCGAATAGTTTTTACATATATTGCACTTAGTAAGTAATCTATGTGCAAAATTTTATCATCTTTCTTATTTTAACTGAATTTTCACTTTTATTTTTTTCTTTTAGGTACCTTTGCAAAGAATAATTCCTTTTATGTATTATTACGTACAGGACTGACTTCGCAAAAAACTTTACAAAAACCTTTAGAACCTTCGCAAAAGATTAATGAAAGGTTGACAATATCATCAATTGTCAAGTGGAGGTTTATGTAGTTTTCAAACTTTAATATATCAAATCGAATTTTACTGATAATTTTGTATTTTTTTTCTTATAGGGATCCAAATAAAGAAACTAGCGAAATTGACAATATTGCACTCAATATTTTCCTAGAAGAAATCAAAGATGATTTTTAAAATTGTGGTCCACAGTTTCGTACTGCATGAAAAAAATTTGCAGAACAATATTGCACATCAAAATTGATCTCAGTTCCTTGACTTTTCTCATTTCTTTACAATATTGACCATAATGTAGATCTAACCCATATTAAAAGTGGTGCCATGATTCGTGTTCAGGTTGAATCTGCAAAACAGCGCAAAATAGAAGGATCTGACAGCACCAGACGAAGACTTCCTACTACTGTAAATGAAAGAAAGGAGAACTTGGATCCCCAAGTTATTCCTGCTAGGAAAAAAAAGAAAACAGGCAAAAAAGCTCATGATTTAAGTAAAAATGTATTGAAAGGTCAGCTAAATTAAAGAATCTTGTGAGTATTTATTTCATCTTTTAAATTACTTAATTGATTTTTTTATATAATTTTGTAGAATTTACATTTATTCTAATTATCTTACTTTTCATTTTTGTTATTGAAGGGGTTTACTTAATATTATTGTAACAAATTCTATGAATGTCATGCATTTTTTTTTATTTTCATACATTTAAAAGCAAAAATAATTTTCATAAATAAATTTAATTTTCAAAAAAAAAAATTTATAAAATTAGTCATAAATAATAAATTAAAAATATGAAATTTTCATCAGAATTTGCCGGCTGGAATTATCGATCATATGATATAATTGTGGCTTGAGTATTTGCTGTACCATAAACCTGGCACACATTCAAGAGGTGCACTATATAGATATCTGACTATATATCAAATTTAAGGAAAAAAAATCTATAAAATATATTACTATCTA
>QKYT01000844.1:0-13930 GCA_003550305.1 Glomus cerebriforme | reverse complement strand
ACGAGTTCTTTTCAAAAAAAGGAGCAAAAGAAACTCATTTCAAAAAATTTTGAGAGTAAAGTACGAATCTTACATCTATACACGAGTTCTTTCCAAAAAAAGAGCAAAAAAAGGAGCTCACTTCAAAAAATTTTGTATACACGAGTTCTTTTCAAAAAAAAGGAGCAAAAAGGAGCTCACTTCAAAAATTTTGAGAGTAAATTGCCTTCATTACAAATAGTTCAATATTAAAAAAATTGTTAAATATTAGAAAAGAAAAAATAAGGCAAAAACTTCTGCACAGTGAAGTATTTGTCTTGCAATCAAAGTTTTATTTAGACCACTTCATTAATAAAGTAAAAAAATAAAGGAACTAGTGAAAATTTTCATACAGAAAAAAACTTTCGCATAGAATATCGCACAGAATAGTGCTCCAAATGGTTCAGTCCAGTTCAGTTTTTAGACTGAACCAAAAATTTCAGTTCGGTTCAGTTCTGGAACTGGAACTGAAAAATTCAGTTCAGATTGAACCGAAACTTAATAAAAAAGTGAAAAATGCAAAAATTTGAATAATTTGGCATGTACTGATCCTTAAACCATGAAATATATCTCATTCGAATCATCTCAATGAGACAAATCGAATGGTAGTAAAAGCAAAATTCTGCTATTGATATTTCGTTCGCTATTGATGAAAACGTAAATTTCTTTAAGTACGATTTGCTAATGAAGTATCAATGCTAGAGACATGAATTTAGTGTCATTCGACGCATCTCGATGAGACAATTCCAATGAGTTATATAACGTCAATATTGGATCACTAAAAGAGGAGTAAAGTCAACAGTTCCAAAAATTCAGAATTTTAAATTTCAAAAATTTCAAAATGCTGACTCTGACTTTATATTTGATATTGTGCACTATCCAGTAATCCAAATTTGATAAAATATAGCTTGTTAGAATCGTCTATTCAAGACGCATCAAATGGTACTGAAATTAATATTCTGGAATTAATTCATCAATCGCCACTAATGATGTATTAGATAAAAGAATTAGGACACAATTAGGTATTGATATAACACTGCTAGAGATCTGAATTTAGTACCATTCGCTGCGCTTTGAATAGACAATTCCAACAAGCTATGTTTTATCAAATTTGGATTACTGGATGGTGCACAATATCTAGTACTCTGAACAGATCAGTTCAGATCAGATTTGATTTAAATCTGATCTGATCCGAATCCGGTCTGAAACAGATCTGAACTAATCTGAATTTGACTAGATTTGATCTGAACTGATCTGAAACCAATTCAGATTTGAATCTAATTAATCTGAAACTGAACTGAACTGAAACTGATTCAGATCTGAAACTGAACTGATCTGAACATAAAGGGAAGTTAATTACTTTCCCTAATAATTAATAAAGTAAAAAAAAATGAACTTATGTTCGTCCAAAATCCCAGTCATTTAGCTTCGTCCGTTCGTCTAGTTTCCTAAAAAAAAAGAGAAGGGAAATGTTAATTACGTTCCCTAAAAGTAAAAAAAAATGAAAGAAATGAACGAACTAACCTCTTAGTTCATTCATTCAGTTCTGTTCATTCAGTTTCGTCCATTCATCCAGTTTCCTAAAAAAAAAGAGAAAGGAAACATTAATTATGTTCTCTGAAAATAAAAAAATGAAAGAAATGAACGAACTAACCTCTTAGTTCGTTCGTTCAAGTTCTGTTCATTTGGCTTCGTCCGTTCGTCCAGTTTCCTAAAAAAAAAGAGAAAAGGGAAGTTAATTACTTTCCCTAATAATTAATAAAGTAAAAAAAATGAATTTACGTTCATCCAAGATCCCAGTCATTCGGCTTCATCCGTTCGTCCAGTTTCCTAAAAAAAAGAGAAGAAAAATGTTAATTACGTTTTCTGAAAGTAAAAAAATGAAAGAAATGAATGAACTAATCTCTTAGTTCATTCGTTCAAGTTCTATTCATTCAGCTTCATCCGTTCATCTGATTTCCTAAAAATAAAGAAGAGAGACATTAATTACATTCCCTGAAAGTAAAAAAAATAAAAGAAACGAACAAACTAATCACTTTGTTTATTCATTCAAGTTCCATTTGTTTGGCTTCATCCATTCATCCAGTTTCCTAAAAATAAGAGAAGGGAGACATTAATTACGTTCCCTGAAAGTAAAAAAATGAAAAGAAANGAANGAACTAACCTCTTAGTTCGTTCGTTCAAGTTCCATTCGTTCAGCTTTATCCGTTCGTCCAGTTTCCTAAAAAAAAGAGAAAAGGAAACATTAATTACTTTCCCTAAAAAAAATAAAGTAAAAAAAGAACGAACTCACCTTTAGTTCATTCAGAAACTGTTCATTCGGTCATCCAGATTTCGTCTCTAAAGTCTCTAAAAAAAAAGATAAAATAAAAAAAAATTTTTTTTTATTTATCATATTTAATATATGAAGATCCAAATCTGATCGGATTAGATCTGGATTTTTTTGTACCATGATCTGATCCAATCAGATCGGATTTGGATCAGATTTAGATCAGATCCACAGATCTTAAATTTGCAAAACTGATCTGAATCTGTTTCAGATCAAATCTGCAGATTCAGATCGGATCAGATTTTTTTAGAAACACTAACAATATCAAATATAAAGTCAGAGTCAGCATTTTGAAATTTTTAAAATTTAAAATTCTGAATTTTTGGAACCGTTGACTTTACTCCTCATCTAGTGATCCAATATTGACATTATATAGCTCATTGGAATCGTCTCATTGAGACGCGTCGAATGATACTAAATTCATGTCTCTAGCATCGATACTTTGTTAGCAAATTGTACTTAAAGAAATTTACATTTTTATCAATAGTGAACGAAATATCGATGGCAGAATTTTGTTTTTACTACCATTCGATTCGTCTCATTAAGACGATTCAAATAAGCTATATTTTATGTTTTATGGATTAGTGCATGCCGAATTATTCAAATTTTCGCATTTTTCACTTTTTATTAAGTTTCGTTCGATCTGAATTTGGTTCCGGTTCCAGGTACCAAACTGAACTGAACCAGAATTTTGGCCAGTTTCAGTTCAGTTCCCAGTTTGAACTGGAACCATTTAGAGTACTAGCACAGAACAAACATTTTTGCACAGATCAATTTTAAACAAACAAACAAACAAAAAAAATTCACATGATCACATGTCACATACAATTATATGTTGTTGTGTAACTTTAAACAATAATAAAAATTTAGTATGTATGATAGACAGTATACAGATTATCATACTATCTAGGGGGTGAGAATCTGAAGTATACTTCATAATACTGTTCTTCAAACTATATTGTGGTTTTGAGACTTCTATCACTTTCTTTAACAAATAAACAAAAATTTATTTTTCTTTCATAAGTTGTTATTTTACTGTGTCAATTTCTATATATATTATGATATACTGTATATATAAATGCAGATTGTACTGACTGTATGTACTGTACAGTACATACTGACTTTTTGAAATACAGGTTTAATACTGCGTAAAAGTACATACTAATTTTCTGAAATACAGATTTAATACTGCATAAAAAAAGTACAGTATGACGTTTCTATGTGTGGAGTGATTTTATTTTTTTTCGTACAAATTTATTTTTAAATGTGATATATTATCATTAATTTTATTAAAGAAATAAAGAAAAATAAAATCATATTAAATATATATTTCAAAAATTTATATTTTATTTAATTAAAATGATCGAAAATAAAATAAAACTTTTATTTTCATATTTTTAACATTTATTTACAACTTACTAAAGTCCAGTAGAATTAGGATAAAGTTAGAGTTATAGATTATTAGGAAAAAAAACAAAACTTTCATTTCAGTTTTTTCCTAACATTTATTTCAATTACATTAGTAAATAGAGACTAGTATTTTCACATCATTAGATAAAGTCTGGTACTTGTTTGCTACCAATAATTATATTGATACCCAAGTTGCATGACGAGAACATCAGTACTAACACAACTTAAAAAAAAAACTATGAATAACTATCAGTTATATAACGCCTAATCCAGGAGGATCGAATAGAGAAGGACGTTTGCAATAAACTAAACTTTCGCCCGCAAAATTTTAGCAAACTGTGGCCACGAAGCGCTTCCAGTTCTCTATTTCTATCAGTTATATAATGCTTTAAAAGATGATCATTATTCATAATTATGTTAAATAAAAAAAATTTTTTACATATTTATACAAAAATTTTAAAATTATTTCACTTCATGTTATATTAACAAATTAGAAATTTGCTACCCCCTAAGGTCTAGCTGAGACCTGTTCCAGACCGGGCGGTGGTCCTAGGGGACAGTCCTAAAGAAGAAAGTAAATACAATTATCAATCAATTTATGCATGCTCTTATGTATGCTCCTGATATTAAATTGAAACATGATCCAATTAAAAATTTTTAATTACTTCCTGGACATAACTTGCACGTTTCTACATTTTTAATTAGAGTGTGAGAAAATTGAGGATTGAGGAGGCAAAAGTTTCCCAAATTTTTTGGAAAATTTCAGTTCTTCCAAATTTTCACTGCCCCTTTTTTATCTTTGTTGCTTTTCTTTTTTCTATATTTTGAAATAATTTATCTATTAAAAATTTTGANGACNGATCTTTTCTATAGGTAAATACTTGGATAATAACAATAAAGTCATAAAAAAGAAAGCCATAAAAGAGAGAGAGAGTATACTTTAATACTTGCTTAATTTTTCAGAATCAACATTCTTAAGTTTCAATTTAGATTATAATAAATAAACATTAAAAAAAATGACATCTCCCTCAAGAAAGAAAAAATGTGTGACATATTTCAGTCNANATATACATCGANNTNATNAAANGAATCAGTCNGTAATTATTTATGATATAAATTAACCTTATACATACCAGATACATCTATTAAATATTTAAATTTTTAGGAAAATTTGGACGAGGCCCTTGCTGATGCTATTAATAATATGCATATTGGGCAAAATAATGAGTCCGTACTAAGAGAATNGTANNAAAAGTTGTGNANAAATTTTCAAATTCTCNAAGAGAATTATGATAATTTAAATATAAGATTTAAATTTGNATNNGGTCTATGGAGATTATTAATAATTTTTACATTAATGTATTTTCTAATAATTTTAATAAAAGAATTCCTATTTTAGATGTACAATACGTATATAAATTTTTATAAAATAAGCATACTGATCAGCTTCTCACATGATCAACACATGATTTTCTATTGTAAGTTTATAGATCCTAAAAATCGCAATAGTTATGTTTTTATGTTTTATATTTTTCAATTCTAATCAAATACTTTTAACATATGATTTTTTCTATTGTTCTCCATTCAATTACATCATATCAAACCTGAATCAAACCTAAAAACTGCANTAATTATGTTAAAAATATTTTGCGAGTAAAATTTGAATATTCTCCAAATTTTTTTTGCTAATTCACGTGAAATTTAATAATTTAAATAAAATTGACATAAAATTGTTCTCTTAAAAATTTGATGAATATTCGCCAAGATTTTATTAANTGATTTTCAAGTAAAATTGTTCTTGAAAAAATCAGATTTTTGAATTCTTACTAATATTTGCCAGAATTTTTTTTATATAAATAGTCTNTCTTTTTTCNTCTNTCNCTCTCTNTCATAATTACTCTTNCCTCTTTTCATAGTAATTATAAATTCTTCAAATTCCAATTTAATTTTAAAAATGGTCTGGACTATTGCAGAAACTAATGCATTAATAAACAAAAGAAGGCAAACAAATCAAGTAAATACTTCTATTACTTTTATTTGATTTTAATGAATATAAAAAAAATAAAACAAATAAAATAAACATATATATTTATATTTTTTTAGATTTATTGGAACATTTTCGGATAGGCAAGAAATAATTATTGGAACAATCTCGCTGCGTGCGTTAATAGAACCTGCAATAGCAATTATACTGGGGATCAGTGCAGACGAAAATTTAATAGACTAGTTTCAGAATATAATGTATGTAATTTAATATTAATAAAAATTAAAAGTTAATATTTAAATACTTCCATATTTCNAACTTATTATGTTCAAATTTTTAGGATATGGAGCTTTATGCGGCCAATGATAGAAGAGGAGCTAGGCGTCATGCTGGAAGAATTTATTTTGCAGATTTTCACACGAGATTTTGGGAAAAGCCAGACAAGTGATAGAAATTTTATTTTTAATTAAAAAAATTATATATTTATGTTTTTAAATATAATAATTTTTTTCAGTTGATGATCATGATATTGGAAGAAATGCAGTCGCAATTACACAAAGAAGGAGAGATGTATACGCGCAAGGTAAAAATTTTGTTAACCAAATTTTCAATTTTCTAAATAATCAATTTTCTAAAATAGTAATTTTTTTATTAGTGAAATTAACGAGGGGTAGAGGTAGAGATGGTGGAGTAGGAGGAGAAGGAGGAGATAGTGGTGGTAGTGGTGGTGGTGATGATAGAGATGGAGATAGTGAAGGAGGTGGTGGTGGTGATAGAAATGGTGATGGCGGAAATGAAAGTGTTGGTCATGAGTGAGGCGAAAGTAGTGATAGTGAAAGTGGTAGTAGGTAGGGCGAAATTAGTAGTAGTAATAGCAACAATAATTAATAAAGTTTTTTTTAAAAATTTTTTTTCTTTATTTATTTTTCTAATTCATAAATTTTAAATGATTGATTTTTTATNTTTNTAAATATNTAAATAAATTTATTAACAAGATATTCATTATTTAAATTAAAACGTGGTATAATATGTATAATATCTCTTATGGCTTCAATGTTGATCAAGTTAAAACTATTTATAAGTGCTAATCGAAGACATCCATAAATATGTTGATTTTTTTTTGTGAAATTGTACCATTGAATTAATGTGAGATTTAACGTGTTTTGTTCTTTAATATTTATCTTTACTATTAATAAGGTCTAAAAATTTAAATAATTGTTAAATTTGATNTATATAAAATATATAAAAACATTAAGAAAACAGAATTAAAAAACTAATAATCTACCTGTCCATAACAAATGCCTTGATTAGAGGAATAATCAAATAATTCTTCAGAATCCATACGAACTGAGATATCGCTTAACCAAACTTTCCTATAAAAATTGTTTACAGCATGTTGTTACGTCTAATCATATTCTTGATTTCTTTATCTTTAACTTTTCTTCTTTTTGTTCAAAAATGAAAAATTAATTAAATTTATTATGACAGAGGTAATAATAATTTATGTTTATTGAATACAGTTCACTTTTTAATTGGTAAATGGTATAGTATTTTTGAGGTAAAAGATATTTTATTATTTAATTGAAGTTACAAGAACTCAGGAGAACTTAATAAAATTCTCAGGATATTTATACAAAAATAAAATATAATAAAAAGATATTAACTATTTTAAATATAACTAATATAATAAATATAATAAAGAAATTAAATATATTAAATATCTTAACTATCCTAACTATCTAACTATCACTAAAATTATTAATATTACTACTATCATTAAAATCACTGTGATCATAAAAATCATGATCATAGAGTGGCACAGTATGGCACAGTAAATCGGCACAGTAATGTTTCATATTAACAACTTCCTCCTCCTATAACCGAGCTTCTGCGATGGTCATAGCTTCTTCAAGTAAGGTCTGGTATTGTGTAGTTCCAATTCTTGAGATCATGGTTAAAATGATATTTCTAGATTAATTTATTTGTTCTGTTCCTAAGAATTCGAAGATGTAGTATGTTCGAACTATTACTTTTTGGTAATATGGTGACATTAATTTCATATAGAGGGCTCTTTCTGTTAAAGTAGAAGTTTTTGTTTCTATAACTTCTCCAATATACCAAGCATTCAAGAGAGTTTCCACTCGATTTCTTCTGCTAATGGCTCTTCTCAATTGTCTAAGAAGAGAATTAATCTGTTGAATAGGTGTATCATCTTCATTCTGCATCATGATATTAAGATTTGTAACGACATTATCTCTTCTAAGATCTTCAAGGATACGGTCATAGTTATTCATTTTGAGTTCAAGAAATTACAACTAGGGGTTGCCAGTTGCTCCTGTCTTTATATATTTTTAGAAAACTTTCATTTACAGGAGTTTTTAAAACTTTTCCCAATAATTCCCTTAGTTTATAAGCGCCATTTCCAATTACATTATGNATGTAATACGGTCCTTTCCATTTGGGGCTTAATTTTTCAGACCATTGCTTATCTAGAGTAGCACGATAGTATAAAACTTAATCACCAATCTTAAATCTGATTTCCTTTTTNAATTTCTTATCATGGAAATCCTTTTGTTTTTGTTGCTCAGATTTGATCTGCTGTTGCACATCATTTCTAACATCTGATAGGTGTGTCACTTGATGATCTATGTGCTCTATTAGGTTAGATTCCTCCTTCATTTCTGTACTATCAGTGGGCAATTTTGCTTCTCTCCCATACACAAGGAAAAATAGGGATATCTTTGTGGTTGAATGTACACTAGTATGATAAGCAAAGAGAACAGGAGCTATAAACTTATTCCAATCATTTAAATAATAGGTAGCTGTTTGTGATAAGGCTTCTATTAATATTCTATTAAACCTTTTGACAAGTCCATTGGTCTGTGAATGATAAGGAGTTGACATTAGATATGTAATTTTAAATTTCTTCAATAATCCTTTCAAAAGCTAATTATTGAAATGAATTCTTCGATCAGTTAGGATTTTTTCAGGACAACCGTGATGACAAATAATACTTTCATAAACAAATGTCACAGTTTCTTGTGCGGTAGCTTTCTTGATGGGTTTTGCTTCTGGCCATTTTGTCATATAATCTATAGCGACTATGATGTACTTGTTTCCTTGAGATGTTACGTTCAAAGGTCCTACATAATTAATTCCAATTTGATAGAAAGGTACTCCAACTGAAATTGGATGCAACGGTTCCTATCGCTTTGATTTTCCTCTTCTCTGGCATGCGTCACATGACTCTACATAAGTGCTTATATCTTGAAACATTTGTGGCCAAAAGAATCGCTTCTTTATCTTATCCATCATTCTATCTTTAGAGGCGTGTGCGGCTGTGGGGTTATTATGGAACATATAAAGTATAAAGTTCATTTCGTATCTTTGAACTACTTTAACTAAATTGTTCTGATTATTTCGATTCTTCTTATATAATAAATTGTTTCTAACTAAATAATGTTTTGATTGATTTACTAATTGTTTTTGTTAGGTTTCACTAAAATTTAAAGGAAATATGCTATTATTAATATAATTTAATAGGTTTTGATAATGTTGGGTATCCATTTTAATTAGCCGTTCATCACAATGTGAATGCTTTAGCTTTCACCATAAAAGAAATAACAAAAAAAAATAAACTAAATAAAAATGTTTGACTAAAAGAAAATTTAATCTAATTTAGCGACAATAAGTTCAAAGAAAGGGATATAGACGGGTAAGTTATTGTAGAGACGTTCTAAAAGTCTCAAATATACAACTGCATTTTCACGTTGAACTAGAATGGGTTCTTTCCACCAGGGTACATTTACTAAAAATCTTGGGTCCATGTCAGGATGAAGATGTCCTGGAGCAAAGCTCCAAATACAACGGTGATAAAAGGTACCATAAATTAAATTCTTTTTGCATAGTTTACAGTAGGTATGAATATGATGATTTTCAGTATCACAGTCCCAAGTACACCTGCTTCCTCCTCTAGTTATTGGTTATTCTGCGATAACCTGCTTGATTTGAATAGCAGTATGATAGATTTGCTCAATGTCTTTTCTGGTAAAGTTTCCTGCAGGGGTTTCCATATCATATATTTCGATATCTTCATTTCATTCAGAATTAGTGGTACCATCATTAGAGTAGTATTCCCATTCTATTTCACTTTCGTTTTCTTCAATCCATCTTGGGTCCCATCCATCACCATGGTCACGTTGATATTCTTCTGTGTTAATAGATGAAACTTCTGGTTCGCAAGTGCAAATAATATATCTGCAGCATGGATAAGGCTCAGGGATAGTTAAGGACATGGATCTCCTACTTTTATCTTCTGAGAATTCACTTTCACTGTCATAAGGAATCTTTTGGTAAGGAGTTAGTCTTCTTCGCTTATTGCTTTTTACTAAAGCCATTGATGAAGATTCAGCTTCAAGTTCTTCATCCTCTTCTGTATCAGCATCATAAGTAATGACTAGAAAACACTCATTTTCCTCTTCTTAGTCAGCTCAATCATCATACATGTGAGATAATGCATCTGCATTAGCATTATGCTTGCCTGGGTGATGTTTAATAGTAAAATTATACTGTTGGAGCTCCATGATCCAATGTGCTCGACATCCTTTAGGCATTTTTGAGGTCTTTAATCACTTAAGTGCTGAGTGGTCTGTAACAATGGAAAAAGGTCAACTTAAGTAATGATAAAAGTGTTTTACTGCCTATACAATAGCGAGGCATTCTAAATCAATAATTAGGTAGTTTTCCTCAGCTTTGTTGGTAGTTCTGCTAGCATAAGCAACTATACACTCTTGTCCATCAACTTTTTGTGACAATACAGCTCCAAGTCCAAACTTGCAAGCATCGGTGTATAAAGTGAAGGGTGCTTCAAAATTGGGGTATTGCAAGATAGGTGCTTTAATAAGCCTTTTCTTGAGTCTGTCGAAGGTGATTTGTTGTTTATCTGTCCACTGAAATGGTATTTCCTTTTTAAGCAACATTGTGAGTGGTTTGGCATGTCTAGCAAAATCCTTGATGAACTTGCGATAATATCTAAATAATTCTAAGGCTGCACGAAATTGTGTTAGAGATCTTGGGATAGGAAAATTTTTAACTTTTTCAATCTTTTCTAGATCAGGATAGATTCCTCCTTGTCCTACTATGTGTCCTAGAAAGGCAAGGGAAGGGTAACAAAAGTGACACTTCTTTAATTTGATATTAAGTTGGGCTTTACGTAAAGTTTGAAATACTTGTTTAATATGATCTAAGTGTAGTTCTAAGGATCCTTTAGAGTAAATGATGATATCGTCATAATAAACTGCTACAAAAAGTCCAAGATAATCTTTAAGAATCCAATTCATAAGTCATTGGAAAGTTTCTAGGGCATTATTAAGGCCAAAAGGCATGACTAAAAATTCATAAAAGCCTGAAGGTGTAATAAAAGCTATTTTTTCTATATCTTTAGAATGCATGGATACTTGCCAATATTCACTGGCTAAATCTAGAATCGTGAACCATTGAGATCCACCTAAGGAATCTAGTAAATCATCAATCCTTAGTAAAGGGTAAGCATCAATCTTAGTGAGAGCATTTAATCTGCGATAGTCTATATATAGACGCTTGTTTCCTCCTTTTTTTCCTACTATGACGACTGGAGAGGCCCAGGGACTTTGTAAGCATCTGATAATTTTATTTGCTTTCATCTTTTTGATTTCTTCTTTCAGAAATTGAGTATTTTCAGAATTAATATGGTAAGGCTTTTGAGCTACAGTAAAGCGTCTCCTGTATAGATTTTGTGTTTAACTATGGTGGTTTGTCCTATTTCAGTTTGTCCTTTGGCACAAATATCAGTATATTCTTCCAAGAGATATTGGAACACTTGTTGTTGATGGTAGTCTAATGGTCCTACATGCTGATCTTCTGGGGCTTGTTCCTTTTCACTTGATCCTTTTGCACTTTTAGCTAGAAATACTGCAGGGTTATTGTTATCTAAGAAATTTTCTTCTTCTGATTCTGCTTTAGAAGTATAAGGTGAATATACCTCACTCCAAGGGTTATAAATCATTTCATTCTCAGATGCTTCATCTTCATCTGTCATATCCGAGTAATAGACATAATATTCGTCCAAGAGTTTATCTTCATAATAATCATTATCAGAATCGTAATCTAACTCTTAAGTAGTGACCTTGGCAGTCTTGGTGAATGTAATGCGAATTCTAACAGTAACATTGTGCTTACGAATGGTTAGAGTAGATTGTTCCCAACTCATAGTAGTATTGGCTTCCTTTAACCAATTGTTGCTTAATATAAGAACTTCATCCTTAGAGTCTAAAACTTGGAAAAACGTGAGGATTTTTATCTTTTCTATAACTATAGGGATATTGTCGACTATTCCTAAAGATCTGGTTCTTGCTCCATTGGCGGTCACTACAATCATTTTGGATGCTCTATCAATTTCATAGTCTAATTTGTTTAAAAGGGCCTTAATCATAATACTGGTGGCTGCTCCACTATCTACAATAGCGATTTGTACTTTTTGTCCTATTCTAAGTGTACATTTGGCAGTGGTAGTTGTTTCTTCATCACTATCTGCTAAATTTGCTTCCTGAGTATCTTGTTGAGCTTTTTCATGTGATCTTCTTACTGCTCTTGATAGTCCAGAGTGATAGGTAGGAATAACATGTGCAGCTTGTCCTACAGAGAGTCCACATGGTAGATTTTGTAAATAAGTGGCCACATTGAACTCAGTTAATTGTTCGATTGGTGCAGATAATAATCTTCTTCTAGGGATCTTAGTTATTTTGGTTGAAGAAGTAGTAGTGGTAGTTACAGGCAGTTGAACTTTAACATCTTCCATTTCTTCAGTATTAGCAGGTACATTAAAGTGAGAAGTTTTCCTTAAATTTTCCTCTCTCCTAGATTCACTTCTTTGTGCTTTTCTATTCTTAGAGACTGGATTTTGAGGATAGGATTCTGAGCGAGTATTTAAGTAAACCTCATACTCTTCTCCATTATCTTCTTCATATTCTTCCTCATATTCCTTATCGTATTCAAAATCATCTAGATAATTTACATCTCTGATCTCATATCTAGGAGTCTTAGGTACGTTAGTAGGTCTAGATTGGTGGTTGTACCTTTGATCTGAATAAGGATAATCTCTAGCCATATGTCTGGATTGATTGCAGTTATAGCACTTGAAATTAGCTTTGCTTAGTCTAGGTGCATTAAAGTTATTATTTCTAGGTCTTCCTTGATTCATTGGTGGGCGACTTCTTCTTTCCTAAGGCTGGGCTAGTAAAGTGGTTATGAGGTTGGCATAATTAATGGTAAGTTGTTCTAACTTTTTGGTAAGTTTATCTATTTTGATCTCAGAAATTTTAGGTTTAGAGCTAGAGGCGGTAGTAGATGCTTGTGGCTTCGTAGTTCCAGATGCATAGTTAAATCCAATTTCTACTAATCTGGCAGTGTCTATTGTGGCATTGAGATCAGCAGAGTTGTGAGCATATACAAGAGGAGTATAGGCAGGATTGAGTCCCATTAAAAACATTCATTTCTTCTGGGTAGCATCCTGTAAATCTACGCGATCTGCAAGCTTCTTAAATTTATTAGCGTATAAATCAACTGATTCATTATTCTTTTGATATAAGGAAGTTAACTCCTGATACCATTAGTTCTTTTGGGTTTCACTTACGAAGCGTTCATTAAAAAGGTCAGTGAAGTTAGCTCCTTCATTAGCTTCTGCGTTAAAATTATTACCCATTCCTACTGTAACGTCTTCAAACCAATCAGCTGCAGCTCTCTTCATTAAGGCTCCAGCTACAGCTTTCTTTCTAGCTTCTGTATTCTATCTATTAGTTATAGCAACTCTGTTGAAAGTTTTAAGCTATTCTACGGGGTCTTCTCCTTCTTAAAATTGCTTGCCGAAACCTGTTTGGCTTAATGCCGAAAGGTGAAACCTCTTATATAGTGCCGAAACGCTAAAATGCCAAAACTGCGAAACCTGTCAAAATTGTAAAATTGCTGAAACTTGCCAAAACCTCTATAATAGGTTTATCCATAGTTTCGGCATAGTTGATCATAAGATTTGAATATAGTTACGCCAAGTTACACTAATTAATAATATAATTTAGATGATCAAATAATCTCCAATCTTTTTTTTTTACCATTTTCTTTCATTTTCTTTCAAGCTTTATCTAGTGTTTGTATGTTAG
>QKYT01000842.1:7261-39591 GCA_003550305.1 Glomus cerebriforme | reverse complement strand
AAGGACTTTTGTTCTGTGCTCATAGTTTTATTTTCAAGTTATGGATTATTCAGCTTAGTATCATGCCTTGGTGTACGCTTTTTAGATAAGTTTGAACTTGCAGTTGACTATTGTTCAACAACTAGAATTTTGGATCTTTTGTGGGTTGCTATAGGAACTGCAATTAATATTTATATTAATTCAAAAAAAATATCTTTTTCTGAAATTATGGATGGTAAAAATGATACCAACATTTGTCTTAAAGTATGGTATCTTTACTATAAATGGGCAGGCATCTGGAAGGCTCACAAAATGGGAGTACGTGTAGGTAATTTTGATATTCAAAGGGATTCTCTTGCTGCAGCTGGACCTCTTTTCATTAGTGCTGCTAAATCCAACTATACAATTGCAATTGCATATTTTCTTGCATTATTAGCTGCCCATTCACGACTAAAGGAAAAATTAAATCATGCTGGTTTCTTTAAAATTCCTCATGAAAATAATGATTCCCATCATACTTGTTTTAGTTTTGATGAAGCGTTGGAGACCTTTGGCGTAAAATTCATCAAAGAGAATATTACTGAAAACGTTATTGATGATAAAAATCTAAAAAATCAAATTAAAGCATGTCAAGATGAGAGAGAGAGGATAGACTTACTAATGTATGAATATCTAAATGATAAATCAGCATCACAAACTGAATGAACTATTGACTCATGGAGGGAATCATTGTGGAATCTTGTAGATAATTTTTGGAATGCCTAATCCTTTATCACATTGTTTATTTCAAGAATATCCGCCAACACAGTTGTATCAACAAGAAGTTGAATGATTAATTGCTTGCTATCATAATGGATTAGAATAGATTAAAGCAGTTTATCAGCAAGAGGTTCTGAAAATAGAATGTAGAAATACACAGGGTAGAAGAGCAGTAGAAGTAGTTAGAACAAAATTTAAAGATTATAGTGAACAAAAAAAAAACAAAATAAAAAATAATTTCTCAACCCCAAGATATACCTCAAAGTGGATCAAATATTCCAGCATACTCTTTAAATGATCTGGAATTACCACAACGACCTTCTAATGATAATCAAAACAATCTGGTGGAGCCATTAAAGAAAAAATGAAATCAAATAACACCAGAAGAGAAAAAAATACTTGAAGAATTGTTGGTTTATAAAGAAGACTTANCAGATTNAGCTGTTGATNAAGTCCTTCATAAACTTTCAAATAATTGGAATAAGACAAAAGTTAAAGCAGCATGGAGATATCGTAAGANTAAAGCTAGTATTAACAATAATAAATAATATGTTTTAACATTAATTTTTATTAAAATAAAAGTAATTTTGCGAATTAATACAACTGCAACTTATATTAAATGTTTTTTATAATGATAATATTTACTAATCAATAAACATTGCCCATTTGTTGCAAAATTTACTAATCTAACCACCTTTTATTAACTAAGTATTTCGATCACACGTAAAAAAATACACATAATTGGTAATATAAAATAATATTTCATTTTGATATAAACTTACATCTTGGGAATAAGGTAAAAAAAATAGGAAAAGTTCGCACAATATAAACTTTTTATAGAAGTGTTCTATTGTAAAGCAAAGTGTTCTATTGAATAGTTTAAGACTCAAGAAAAAAAAGTTTATTAAGGTTTATTGGTATATTGATTAGAAAAAAATTAGTGTTATATTAGTATCAAAATTTCTAGTCTTTTATAGTTACACCAATTTCTTATTAATAATCGTCACCTCATGTAACATGACCGGCGTTTGATATATATTTATATTTTTTTAGATTTATTGGAACATTTTCGGATGGATAAGAATTAATTATTGGAATAACCTTGCTGTGCGCGTTAATAGAACCTGTAATAGCAATTATACCAAGGATCAGTGCAAATGAAAATTTAATAGACTAGTTTTAGAATATAATGTATATAATTTAATATTAATAATGGTTAAAAGTTAATATTTAAATACTTCCATATTTCTAACTTATTATATTCAAATCTTTAGAATATAGAGCTTTATATAGCTAATAATAAAAAAGGAGTTAGAAGTTATGCTGGAAGAATTTATTTTGCAGATTTTCACATGAGATTTTGGAAAGAACCAAGCAAGTGATAGAAATTTTATAGATTTTAGATTTTTTAATTAAAAAAATTATATATTTATGTTTTTAAATATAATAATTTTTTTTAGTTGATGTACATGATGTTGGAAGAAGTGCAGTTGCAAAAAGAAGAAATGTACACATACGAGGTAAAAATTTTGTTAACCAAATTTTAATTTTCTAATTAATCAATCTTCTAAAATAGTAATTTTTTTATTAGCGAGATTAATGAGGGGTAGAGGTGAAGGTGGTGGAGAAGGTGAAGATGGTGATAGTAGTGGTGGAGAAGGTGATGGTGGTAGTAGTGGTGGAAAAGGTGGTGGTGGTAGTGATGGAAAAGGTGGTGGTGGTAGTGGTGGAAAAGATGGTGGTGGTGGTGGTGGTGGTGATAATGGAGATGATGAAGGAGGTGGTAGTGGTGATAGAAATAGTGGTGATGATAGGAATGAAAGTGTTGGTGATGGATGGGATGAAAGTAGTAATAATGAAAGTGGTAATTGGGGCAAAATTAATAGTAGTAATAGTGACAATAATTAATAAAGTTTTTTTTAAAAATTTTTTTTCTTTATTTANTTTTCTAATTCATAAATTTTAAATGATTGATTTTTTATCTTTCTAAATAAATTTATTAATGCAAATATGAAACTTTATTAATAATTTTTTCAGATACATATCTAATCAAAATGCTAGAAGAATAAATAAAATTTATGATGCTATCAAAAAGAAAGGAAGTATATGGATCTCAGATCATTTAATATAAATTTTAACATTAAGTTATTTCTTTACTTTCTCACATTTACAAAAAATATCTATAACTAATTTGTTTCTATTTCTATTGTTAATTATATGATTCTCACACCCACACTCTTTTACTATACTAGATTTCTAAAATAAATTACAGTATACTCTCAATAAACTGAAGTTACAATAAACCAAAGATTACTATATACCGAAGATTTTATATAACTATTTTCATTAATATTTAAAATCTCTTGATATACTGATTTTACTATAAAATTTTATATAAAATTATAATGAAGTTTCTATTTTTACCATTTATAATAATATATAATAAAAAAAAGCTCATTATACTGAAAATTAAAATCATATGATCTGTGATTAGATTATGATATTTAATTTATGTAACTTTCACAATTTTATCGATCACTTTGATCACTTTGATCACTTTGATCACTTTTACTTTGCTAGTTTATAAAATTACTTTTATTAATAATCCATCAGATAATTTTATTGCTGAAGTTAAACATATAGCTACTTTAAAAAATCTAAAAAGTAAAATTAGTTATTTTTATAAAGAACACAAAAAATAAGCATCATTAGATAATTAGTTGCATTAGATAATTTGTAAATGAAGTATACTGTAGTATAATTTTCATAAAATAATAAATTACATAATTTAGTTTTGATATAATGATTTTTTTTAAAAAATATATAAACTTCGGTATATAAAAAAAATTTAATATACCCTAGATTACTATATACCAAAATTTTGGTCTTAAATGGTGACTTTAGTTTATTGAGAGTATACTGTATCTCACACATATCTATGCCTATTTATATTAATACCATTTGTACAGATTATGTAAAATAATATTTCCTGAAAGAGATCTTCCCTGAGAACAAGTAATTTCAAGATTACAGTATCACTGGTCAAAAACTGATCTATCTTACAGATATCTTATAAATATTGGGTATCCAAAATGTGGAAAATCTGCTATACATCGGGTACCCAATATGTATACTATAGAATTAAAAAATGCTGATTTATCAAATATCTCAACATCTATCATACCTAGAAATGCGAAATTAGTACCATTCGATACGTCTCAGTGAAGCGAATCGAATGAGCTATATTTCATCTTTTTATGATCACTGGATAGCGAGATAATTAATAAATTGTATTTTTTAATTCTATAGTATACATATTGGGTACCCGATGTATAGCAGATTTTCCATATTTTGGGTACCTGATATTTATAAGATATCTGTAAGATAGATCAGTTTTTGACTAGTGTATGAATTTGGTAAATTAGTAATTGGGTTAAAAAAATAAAAAATGCAATATTTCTGATTCAAGCTTACCACTATTTATTTTCACAACATTCCAATCTGCTTTATATTTATGAAATTTATTACTTAATCTATTAAGATATTTCAATTTTTTTATCTTAAGTACAATTCTACACTAAACATTACACATTGATATACTGCACCAAATTACTGCCTAGTTATATAATATAGTCTTACCAATCTAGAGAAATGAAAACCATTAATAAATCCAGAATATAAAATCATTAATTAAAAAATTATATTATAAAAAGAAGTAAATGTATTGAAAAATATTCTTATGAAACATATATTAGACATATTATGATTTGGTTCACTTGATTAAAAATAACATAACAAAACTAATATTGTTTAGAAACATACAAAAGTACATTTATTCCAAATAAAATAGATAGAAAATATTATGAAATTTGATTTACATAAGTACATCAGCAAATTTTCAAATGAATTTACCAAATTATATATTAGAGTGTAATATTTCATTTGCAAATAACTATCACATTATATGTTTAAATACTTAGCTAATTATTGTTTATTTTTTTTTTTTTTTGAAGACAAAACGAATCATAATCATTTTATTAATAAAGAAATTTGGCTTATGAATACAATTTCCATCATAACATGAAAAATCATCGCTCATCATATTTACTGTATATAATATGAGTCTTTAAAGTGGAAACTGAAACACTAAAGGTAACCACTTCTTTAAAAAAGTTTACTATCTGACTGAGTCACTGAGAAGATTCAAAATTTCCATTGCAAGGAAGTCTTTCAATACGTTAACCTATGGAAGAATCCAGAGATGGATGAAGAAATTAATAGGAATGAATGTAATAAGGGTAATATTATAGAATTTGAAAATAGTTTAGATTTTAAAGTATGTAAAAATAATTTAGATAATTTAGTTTCTTTTGATCAAGAAGAATTAAATAAATAAGTTTCTAGTATTAATCTAAATAGTCATAAGGAACAAGGTCAAAAGTTTTAAGATTAAGCGTAAGGACTAGTATGCACTAAAGAAAATTTGTTTTCAATTTCTACTTTTACAAACCAAAAGTTCTTGTATGACAAGTTATATTTTTCTAGTTATAGAAAGTGTATATATGATTTATAGAATATATTTGTCTTATAATACCTAATACAATAAACACATTTAACTTGTCTTTAATAAAAAAAAAAATTATATTTTTAATAAAAGTCTTAAATTCTTCAAACTTTTCATTTAGAATTCTTGTAATTAATAAAATAGTTTTTAAATAAATTTTGGATTTTTATAATAAAATAATTATAGTTTAAATTAACTAATTAATTAATATCTTTTGTAAGCTACTATATATTATCTTAAATAATTAGTAAATAATAATTAGTTTTAAATTTAATAATACTGTATATTTTAAAAATTAAATAATTTTTAAATTAAGTATTAAATTCCAAATTTTAAATTCAATTATATACTAAATTTCAAATTCCAAATTTAAAGTAAGAATATTAATTAGTTATACTAGTTATATTCATAATAAATTTTATATATAGTATTTATATATAGTATAATTGATATTATACTTATTTATATCAGCATATAAAATTACACATTTGATTGAATATATAATACAAAAAAAAAATTTTATTTAAAAATACAGATAGTAATAATAAAATAAATACATTTTAAAAATTTATATTAAAAAAATAAATACAATAATACCCAAGGTCATTAATTTATTCTTCTAATAAGAGTAAATTGATCTTTGGACCATTGGGATGAGAATTATTAAAGTTGTTAACAGCTTGTTGATTAATTCCTTCATATTCAGTTTCTATAACTTTAGCATATCCACCTAAAATAAAATCACTTTCATAGCTGGTCCTATATATTTTAACTTCTTTAAGTGTTTCACATTTCTCAATTAATTTCCATAAAAATAAATTCGGAGTATGTTCAGGAACACAATAAAGAATTAATTCCCTTAAATGTTGAAATTTACTGAATATATCAATTAGTAAATTGATCTTAATATCTGTAATTGAAGTAAATGTGAATGAAAGTGTTGCCAATTGGGGACAATAATTGGTAAGTAAATCAAAAAAAGGATATGTTAAAGCAGGGATTGATTTCATATTATGAATTATCAAATGTTCAAGCGTATCTTTATTAGAGATGACCAATTTTTCTAATCCTTGGATTGTAATAAGAGCACAATGACTGAAATTCATTGATACTAATTTTGTGCAATGAGTCGTCATCGCGATTATTGCATTATCTGTAATTTTCATTGACGCAGTTAAGTCTATGCCCCTCAACCTTTGTTTTACAAATTTTGCAAGGGCAAATATACCAACATCTGTAAGACTAGAACGAGAATTCGCCAAATCAACATATTCAAGATTGTGACAAAAATATGCAATCTGAGATATTGAACCATCTGTGACTCCAGAACAATTGTCAAGTATGATACGCTTCAATTCTGGAAAATTTTGAACTAGAGATTTCATGGTCGATTCTGTAATACTTTTAGCTCCTGTTAAATCTAACTTTTCAATAAAATTATTAGAAGCTTTCATATAACATAACTTGCGTATTGATATCGTTGAAAGAAATGAAACATCACGAATTATTAATTCTCGTAAGTTTGGACATTGTAAAACGACAATTCCTAACCAAGATTCGTCAACCGTGTCATATAAAGTCTCTTGTACTTTACTAACATCAATAGAAATCACACATAATCGAGTTTGCTCTCTCGCAATATGTGGTAATACTTTAAGAAAGCTTTGAAATGACTGAAGAGCTGTTGTACTACTAGTTCCGAACTTTGGAATTCGCCACAGTTTCAACGTAGCATACTGGTTCCATTCTACGTTTGCAAGTGCACAATTATATAGATCTCGCGGTTTAACATAGTTAAAGATACTATGAAGAGCAAGATCGTGACGCATTGTAAAGACAAAAATTTTGAATGTATTATAATTTATTTTTATACAGCCCACTTAATTACAGCCTCATACAGCCATACATGATTTATTTCTAATTTATATATCACCTGATGCACCCATGCTCACGTGGTATAAAAATTATTCAACTACGGAGATCCATTCCTGCGATAATATCCTGATAAAAGAATAATGATTAAAAAAGCCGAGCCAAAAAAAAAGATAATATAATGATTTACGTTATATACCTGGAATTTGTTGATATGACGTAAGAACCAATCTCCGTAACGTCGTCCAACTTTAGATTCAGCAATATGAATCATATCCTAAATTTCGATAAATAGTTGATTTATAAATGTAACCCCATTAAACTAATAATAGAATTTGAAATTTACCTGTTTCAAACAAAAGTCCAAATCCGAGGTAGTAACATATTCACCTTCAAGTAAGGTTCCATTAGTCCATTTTTGTTGTCGTGACTTTTGTTTGACAATAAGTAGCTGAGTCCTATTATAAATAAAGAATTTAATTTTATTTTGATATAATAAATTCACTCAAGACAAACGATAAGTAATTTAAGTTACCTTAAGGTCTCAGCATCAATATCAAGAAAAGCTGATAGTTTATCAATTCCCATAGTAGTGTATAATTTTAAATACGATCGTAATGTTGGAATGAGAAGTTGATGACGCACTTCAGAAAGAAAAATTTTTGCGTGATGGTGATGGGGTTCCTAATGTAATTACAATAAGTTAATGTATTTAAACAAATCAATTCATATTGATATCTTACAATAGTTTGTGTTAAAGCATTTGGATCTTCAAAATTTGGTCCATTTGGTGAAATAAATTTTGGACAAGCATACAAGAATAAATCTTCAAATGTTTGTAGTCCTTCCTCGCTATGAATAATTATTATATAAACAATAAGATTACTTATTAAAAAAAAAAGATATAAATCAACTAATAAAAATGATTATTTATATATATTTTTTACCCTCGTTGCATTTTTAACAAATGTTCACCATATTTTTCTCTTAAATGAGGGTGAATATTTTCGTCCAAACGAGTTGGACAAAGTGCAATACATATTGTCAATAGAGCATACATTTGGTCTCCCTTCTTATTAATCTATTAATAAATTGAACAGAGATTTGTCTAAATGAAGAGGAAAAATAGACATACACATTATAATAATCTATATCTTTAACGAACCTGATCGAATTGGTAAGATCTAGTATGATACATCTTTGTCCTTGCAATAAAGACCAGAATATGTGAAAATGCTTTGATTGCATCTGCATACCGTCTCATCATCATATATGCAAACCCAACGTAATAATACGTTGTAACGTGGCATGCAGTAACACGCGCAAATAAAGCCTGTCCAGAAATTTTTTAGAAAATAATTTTTTTTAGAATAAAAATATGATTTTAAAATACCTTTTTACTTAGCTCAATATTATCCATCATTTTGAGAGCTAATGTATAATCGCCCAATAAACAATGGACACGTAAAAGACCGATGATACTGAAATAGCCAAGCATTTTGTATAAAGGACGTGAACCATATTCACCCGCAGCTTCACTAGATAAATACAAATAATTAGATAAATTATTATCGAGACAAAACATTATAAGTTGATTCATTCTACCCACATCATATCTCCACCATGTTTGCTTACAAGTAATTGTTCAGTAATTCTAGATTTTGTGATGAGTGAATACAAGACGTTCAACACGCTATAGCAACTCCAAACTTGAATATTATCTCGTAATAAAGCGATTTCTTCTTCAGTCTTAGTCTTGAGACGACTACGATAATTACAAAATGATTGAAACTGATAAATGAATTCGTCAATAATATCCCAAAGCCATTGATTTGGAAGCTCTAAACTAACAGGTCCATCCGAATCTAAAAAGCAAACTGATAAGTAAAATTCTAAGAAAATATGGAAGTTATCTCTTTCACTTACTCAAAATAAAATTAAAAAGATCACAATAATTTTCATAAGAATGAAATCGATGTTCAATGGCAGGAGTAAGTTTCGAATAAATATGTCGATAATATAATTCACGATATAAAGTCAAAAACACTTGATCTACAAAGACAATACAAAATGTTAATAATTCAGTAGTAAGCATTTAGATCAAAAAACGAATCATAACAGCAAATACCATCGTTGACTAATGGAGCAATATAATCAGCCTCGGGCCAAGGCGTTTTCCCATAAAATTTTTCTGTTAGACGATTGAAAGAGTTTTCATATATACCGTGCAATTCGTAGACATTGTTTTCGAGAATGTTACGATGAAAATAGATTATGAAATTTTTAACGACTTCAGGTATTTCCTGAGCGTATTGTTGTTGTTGAAGAATTAATAGTTGCATTTGACCTTGATGTATTAGTATGAAAGATAAGGTGAAGTCAATATACAATTTACTACGAAATCTTCAATTTAATTTTGGATTACCTTCTTCGTCTAGATCTTCTTCAACTCCGGCATAATCATCATTATTATTTGTCAATAAGTCAATCTCTTCTGCAAGATCAATTTCTTCTTCATAACCTTCGTGATATTCTTCCATTATGGAAAAATTTTTTGGTAGATACTCCTCAAAAATTGCCTTTAATCTAGATCCAAATACTTAATGATTGGTCAATTTTGATCAAAAAAACTGAAAAATTGTTATGAAACACGTGACTTAAACAAAACATCTTTATTATAGTACAAGTAGGAACAAATCTCTACGAAAATTTGTTGACCGTTACAAATTAATGATTAGTTTAACGTGAAAATTTTTGATTGTAATCTTAGCAAAAAAAAAAACGAGTTTTATATAAAATACGCAAAGTAGCTTATTTATAAATATTATTGATCATGAAATTAAGATTTTTCCAAGTGAATGACTAAATCTGTGAGCTGAGAGAAATTTGCAAGGGATGTAGATTGTTGGACTTCTTGCACTAAAAAAAAAATTGAGAAATTTTATTAAATTGGCTGTAAATCAACATATATCATAACCAATCTTACCAATTTTCTTTGGTTGTAAAGTATTTGACGATAGATCAGCTTCCCATCCGCGTTCTTCAACAACTAAAAATGTCGATTTAAATATCATGATATATTAATCATAATTTTATATTTTACCCAAAATACTTACTCGTTAATATTTTTTCACGTGGCAAACCAAGGTATTTGACTACGTCATCAATCACAATAGAAGAATATGCCTCCGATAAGAGATTAAGCATACGCTCTCGTAAATTTTCTACAAAGAAGTGATGTTGTCCATTAGATACTCTTTCAAATTTGTAAAATATAACTAACAAATACCAGCCAATTGCTCCATCAAGGGCGCGATAATGGGGTTCCATGTTTTTGAACCTATAAGTTCGTATACATTTTCATAATCTCTTTGCCATAGCGCTGCACCGACATCCCAAATAGCACGTAGCTCTTTGGAAGAACTTTTGATGGCGTCAGGTAATCGCTTCCAGAGAAAACGGGCAGAAGGGCTATTCGAAATTCGTTTAATAAATTTTGTAAAAATTACAATTGGAATAAGAAAATTTACTTACAGATCTTGTTCTAATAAATAGCCAAGTAAAAAGGGGCCATAAAAATCCTCTGGAGATATATTTGTGTTTGGAGTTAGAGCAAGCTATATATAAATATGCTTTAAAATTAAAGTACAATAAACGCGAAAATGAAACCGAAAAATGCAAAATACAAATTACTTGTAATTCTAAATCTTCACAGAAATTAACAAGTGCTGCGTATTCACGACTTTCTATGTGTTCTCTGATGGTGTCCATGGCTAATTCTGTTACTAATATAGTAGTAGCCTGAAAATATAGACGTGACGGTAAACGTAAAAATAACTATTTAATTTTTTAGTGACACTGATTTTGTAGAAACTCATGCAATATTTGATTTGTTTCACAAACCAAAAAAAATTTTTAAAAAAGCAGGGCTATATTTTCATTCTTAAAGATAAATATGGATAAAGGTATGTTATAAATAAAAAAATTTGATATGTTGATGGTCATTAGATCTTATAGTTCTAGAATAAACTTTTTATATAGATTCCAGTTTATTGGCAGTCAATACAATTAGGAAGGGCGTGACGAGTTCCATTGAGCTTTAAAACTTAGAGGCAATTGCGCACAGTCAATTTCTATTGATTATAGCTATTCTTTTTTTTTAGTTACTCAGGTGAAGGAAATAGAAAGTTGTATCCTACCGAAATTAACAAATAACGATTAAACTGATAATTCCTATAATAAATCAAGCGAATGTTTCTCATTTCATATTTTTCTTTGATGTTTTGACGCCCTTTTACACACTTCAGATTTAAATCAAAAATTGGAAACTACACATTCCTCTTCAACACCGATAAACACCAATTATGAAAACCATAACTTTCCTGAGAATAATGATATAATGTTTGAATCATTAACTGATGTGGTTTCAATGAGCGATGTATCGGATCATGATGTTGATCTATTGTCTTTACTTAATTCCCAGTCTTCGGCAATTTCGGATATTTCTATTGAGGATTCTGCTTCTTTCAATACTCTTAATACTATATCGACATCTGCTACTAATTCTTCTCAAGATATTACACATTCATCTAGAATTTCATCGCCATTGAAACTCAGCTATATTCCTGAGACAGTTTCTGAATCAGAGGAGGAAAACCAAATTAGTAATATTTCCAAAAATGTGACATCGGTCTATGATGCCATTAATGAAGCTTTAAATCAATCAACCATTGAAGGAATTAGTGAATTAAAAATTTCTGTTGATCCGGAAAGTATTATACAAGAAGAAGATACATTCGAACAAAGTGAAGGTCGAAAAGAAAGTTTACTTGATCCGATAAATCGGCTCAAAGAATTAATGAATTCTCAGCCACCTTTTCCGGATGACTCTAATCATTTAGAATCTCTTGAATCAAATACAGAAAACCATTCTTCTCAAGAAAGTTTACCCGTTGAACATCTAATGACCTTTGCTAATCATGACGAATACAATCCGATATCAATACCATTTGATACCAATAATAATTTTGTTAATATTTCCAATCCTTCTGCTATTTCAGAAGAACTTAGCGTAAAATTTAGAAAGAAACGCGTTGCACCTGAAGCGTTGATTTCGGATGATATCAAACAAATGATGAGTCGGGTGCAAAGAACTAATACATATGGTAACAATAAACAAAATTTTCTTTTAATATTGCCGGTTAAATGCGAGTTATAATTTAAAAATATTTTCTAAATAGTTGCGAAATTAAATTCGTTGAAACAAGAAACCACTGGTTTGCAAAAATGGATCAACATAAACATCGGGAGAGAACCCCCACTAATTATAAAAAGTATGAATATACATACGCGTTAAAAGTTTTAATTAATTTTGTTATATCTAACTTTTTTATTTTAATGATTGTACAGATTACAGATTAGGATCCCACAAAACCTCTTCTACTTTGGCAAGTTCTGCTATTAATAAAATATATTCTAATCCTGCCTTAGTTAAAAGTACTAGCAGTCAGCCATCTTTGTCAACTATTTCGCGTATAATTACAGAAAATTCTGTAGATACTTCGTTTACAAATTCAAGTTCTATGAGCTCTAATAAATCAGGCTCTACTACTCGAAATTCTTTAGACTTGGCAATTCAAGCTAGTTCACTAAGAGGTCGCCCAATGTCGCCTCCTTTATCACCTAGAACAAAAACATCAAATTTTCTAAATATATCTAATTTAAGTCGACATAATAGCTTTAGCAAACCTAGTAGACCACCAATATTTATGCCTCCAGCTGTAATGAATAATCCTTCTGCTAATTCGCCAACTTCGCCCACTTCATCTAATAAAATTTTGAAAAATGTAACACCAATTAAACCACGTCAACGTAGGTTAAGTTTTCAAGCTGTTACTTCTCGTTTTAGTTTGGGATCATCCACTCCAACATCCCCATCATTTCCTACAACCATCGAAGAAAAAAATGTTCCTTCTTCCAGCTCTAATTTTGTGGATGAAGCTGCATTGAATAAGTTATGTGATGTTTTACCTCACGCAGATAGAGAGGTATTATCCAAGTATTTGTGCGCAGCGGGAGGGAAGGATGATTTAATGGCTGTTGATCTTTACATGAGAGATCTTAGAAATGGAGAAATATTATGATAATTAAAAGTTTATTAGAACAAGGTGTATCAGTAATTGATAGGATAATTAATGGTTAAGATACACAGTCCAGACTGAGAAATATTTATTAAAATTATTTATTATCTATTATATATATCAAGGAAATTTCTTTTTTAAAAAAAACTTTTAATATTATTATTAAAATAAGGTTACATGAAAAATTAGGTCTTATTTACTTTTTCTTTTATTATTGCTAATAATACTTAAAACATTATTACTAATATCATTACACAAACATCTTTTAAACCCTCGTTTTTTTTCTACTTGTATTGTTAATTCTTCTAATCCTATTATATGAGATTTTAAAATTCGCGTAACCTCCCTAATAATAAATTGTTCCTCAATCTGATCCGTAATTTGAATATGTATACTCCCTATTAAACATTCACCATCATTAGGCCAAAATCGTGGCATCGTATAAGAAATAATTCCATCGATATGTAGTAACTAAATACATTTTTACATAATGATTAATATAATTATATATATTATAAAAAAAAATGTGATTTAAAATACCTCGTGTAAACCTTCAGTTATATGGTACTCAAGATCATCACTGATTGAAAGCATCAATACCGCAGCCGAGTTTTTAATTAATGGCACAACGCTCATAAAAATTAATCCAGCAATAAACATTGAGGCCAAAGGATCAAATCCAGTCCAACCAAATTGATTAATGAGCAGAGTCGAAATTATTACTCCGATTGAACCAAGCGTATCCGCCAATATATGTAAGTAAATACCTTAACAATAAGAAACAAATAATTTTAAGTTGGGAATTATATTCAATTATCTTAAAAATAAAACATTTTAACCAACCTTCCATATTCGCATTATCACTATGATCATGATTATGATGATATCCATGGAGATTGCTGTTATTCGCATCATGGTTGTGCTTATGATCACCATTATGAGAATGTTCATGAGAATGTCCATGAGAATGTCCATGCGAATGTCCATGCGAATGTCCATGGTGATGTCCATGATTAAATACTAAAATTCCCACTAAATTAACAACAAGCCCCAAAAAGCTTACTAATAATAATCTATCAGTATTCATTTCAGGGGGATCAATCAAACGACCGATAGCCTCAAACATAATGAATATAGAAATCAAAACAAGGAATATTCCATTCGCAAACCCTGAAAGTGTTTCGATTCTTCCATATCTAATAAAAATAAAATATCATCATTTATATTATTGAAAAAATGTTATAGTGATAACTACGTATATTTACCCATATGTAAACTTATTATTCTCTGGCCATTTACTCATAATGGCAGCAAAAAGTCCAACTGCCAATGCCAAGCAGTCAAAAAACATATGAATAGCTAAAAAATAATGAAAATCGAATTAGAAAGATAAAGGAAAAGAATAATAACTATTGGACATAGTTTATTTCTTCTTAACGTACCACCGCCTTACCATCCGAAATCAAACCCAAACTATTAGTCCAAACTCCATACAACATTTGAATAAACATGTAGCTTAAATTTAATAACAAAAAATAAAAAATTTGCCGCGAATCATGATTGTCCAAGATAATTTTGATGTATAAATTAATATTTTCCAAAATTCCGGATAAGTTAATTCCAGGATTTGCACTTCCATGAAGAGGGAGCTCGAAAGCTCTACCGCCGATCCCAGGTGACGGAAAATGTATTTCATTTACATATTGCAAATCAGAACTTATCAAATAATAAATTCCCGAAAACATGATACCAGCCAATACAACATCCAGCATCGAAAATTCCCCATAAAATAAAAATAGGCCTAACAAAATAGAGCTTCCGATTGAAATTGGCCAACCTATCGTAATATGAGAAAGAGTGGAAGCTCGTATACTAATAAAATAACCGACAAAATAGTCAAATATGATTAGACCAATTCCCAACCCTCCACATGCTACAACAATATGTTTGATATTCCCTATGTAACTTGCAGAGTACTATAAATAGAATTTAATTTAATAAGAAATATTTAATAATATAATAAATAAAGTTATGATATGATAACCATACCATAAGATATTGAACAAAAGCCAAAGGTGAAATCATTAACGCTCCAAGAGGAACAGAAATAGCAAGCAACCGTCGATTTCCACCTATATCAACTGACAATTTTTTTCCTAATTTTCGCTTATAACCAGATAAAACGATTGAACATAGTATAAAAATATACCCAATAACTAAATTACTAAGTGTATGATTCTCAAGAGAACTAATTGTTTCCATGTCTTGTGATAAAGGTATTGAAGATTTTGAATGTGTACCTATTGAAAATAAATGAAAAAAAAAAAATTAAAATTACTTAAAATTACAAACATTATTAAAATAATTTTTTTTTTTTAGGATCTCATATTTACTTAAAACATATATCAAATCAACAAAAAGCGATAAGATTAAAGTCAAAATCGTATAATGTGCTCCTCTAGACTGAATAATAATGTTAATTTAAATTCCCAATTATATAAAACGAAAACTAACTTAAATAATATTACTGTAAATGTAGAAGCTGACGATGTATTGTTCCCTAACAGATACTTTATTAATGACATACTCCATATATCTGAAAATTGAGTTAATATTAAAATTCTATCAAAATTTTTGTATAGTTTAGTTAATTAATTCAAATTATAATTATATAAAGAAGCAAAGATAAAAGTTAACAAATGAATATCTTACCTTGTTGACTTTAGACGTGATAATCCTGCGAACCAGAAATAAATCTCTACTGTATATATTAATGTATACAACGCAACTTTTGGCCACTGAAATAATACAAATTATATTTAAATAAGAATATCACGATAAACCGAATTTATTCTCATAAATTAATCGTACTTTCATGCTCATAAGTGTTCTGTGACTACTCATGGTTTTTTTCCAAGCTATCAACAAAAGTCCCGCTCCTCCTAAAACTCCAAACGTTACAATTGACGCTGGAGCTCCATGTAGGAGAAACCATTCCCGAGCTATGTATGTTGATAAAGCATGTATAAACTTGGAAATAGTGAGGAAAGTAAGTAGGTGTATGGGTATACTTTAGATTTGAGGAAATGAAATGTATATTTAAAAAAAATGATGTTAGATCCTTGACTTACGAAGACCATTATCACTATACGGTAAATTCTTATTAAAAAACTACCGAAGAAGATCGTACGAGATGTCGTAACGAATGATAAAAATGTCTTCACAGTCAGTTTGATCGAATTGAGACTAGTTGGTTAACTTACTTTGACGGTATTCTAACATTTATTTTATCTATATTTATTGTGCCTCCACGTTTTACAGGAGCATACGAAACTTTTGGATCCGCCATCTAATTTTTATTAAAAGAAAGAGAAAAATTTTTTAAATATCGTACAGTTCTTGTCTCGCATATATGTAATTTAACATATGGGGAGATAGTAAAGTAGTACAGTACGGTACTATGATAAAAAAAAATTAAAATTGCAAATGATATATCCGAATTCCGAAGCCATTGAATTACAAAATCGGCAACCAAAAATGAGCAGGGTTTAATTTCATAAACTAAATATCTGATATGCTTATTTATGTTTTGTTTCAAAATAATATATATATTTTTTATATAATATAGTTAGTAAATTTAGTTTTGACAATTTCGATAGGCAACTTTAGATTTGAGTATCAGTTAATTACGTACGATATTTCATAAGCTTTGTTAATACCAATTCCCTTAACTTCTTTCTTAGTTGCAGGATACCAGGATCAATAATTTTCCAGAAGAAAAAAATTATTAAAAAAAAATTGCCACTCCTTACTTTTTCTTCATCTTCAAATTTATCGATAAAATTGGTGGGGAAGAGCTCTAACTTTAATTCTCGTAATTTATTTACAGTACATCCATCAGCTTTCATTTGTACTTAATTCGCTAAATTGTTAAGATTTACGTTAAAATGAGATGTTAATTATTTTGCATTAGCAGGCAATGGGCTTAAAACATAATGTAATTTACAAAGATCGTAAGTTCCATTGTTTAAACCATTTCCGTTAGCACTAGTAGTATTTACATATTTTATATTTTGGAGAGGAGATAACGTTTTGATTTTGGACAAATTTCTGAAAATATTTTTTTGTAAGTTGTGGTAACATGATTTTTTTTAAAAAAAATTTTTGAATGTATAAACTAAAAGAAATAAAGAGAAAAAAAAATCAGTATATATATATGATACCCCTTTGAGGGAAGATTTAATGCGAGTACTTACGTGACCATCATATTATTTTAAATTATTTCTTAACCTATTTTTAGCTTCGCTAATATGCTGTTTATCATATTTCCAAATGAATTAATCAATTCCCACTCACATAGCCCTTTTTTTATATCTAAAAATTTCAAATTATTTCTTTGTATTTCGCTCCCATCTATAAAATTATGTTCCGTGAGAGAACTTTGCTGAAGTAATTTCAGATTTATTGCAAAATTCTGGAGCAAAAGTATTTCCAATTTATTCTTCATATACTGCGCGGAAATTCAGCTGTGCCGTGGCATGTGATGTCACTGCGTAAATGAGACACATCACGTGAAGAAGAGAAGACATTTAATAAAAGTGGAAAATCTAATTAGCATTTATGGAAAGATCAAAATGGTCAATAATCAAGCATACCGTTGATTTTTATTTGCGAAGTTATTCTGATTGATGATTTTGACACTTTTTAACATAGCACAATAGCAATAAGTTTGATTAAAAATTCCAAATTCAGATACCCTCTTAATTTCAGATAACCTTGTATCTGAAATTCCAATTTAACTGTCAGATATGATCTTCAAGTGTCTGAATTTGAAATTCAGTTAAAATTTCCAGAAATTCCCGCGTCTGAATTCTAAATTCAGATGAAAATCAATTTCAGTCACAACATATACAGTATATTCGCTCTTTTAATAGCGTAATCAGCGCAATATTGTTTTAGTACAGCCGCCGGCAGGGCCCAGATCGGTGGAGCCGAAGGCGGAGCCGATATTAGAATCACATGATATAATCATGTGACTAGGGGAGGAATTTCCTCCGGGTTAAGATTAGAAATTTTCACAAATAATATGTAAAAAAATACTTTGCAACTTACATGATGAGTCAACTCAAAACTAAACCAAAAATGAACGCCAATAATATTTCACATTTGGAATCGCTTAAAACAATTAGGTGAATTTTATCCTTTTATATTAGGTATTACAAACTTTTATATTACACAGAAAATTGGATTACAGCATTTTTTTTGGAGGATTAAAGATCTAGTGTATATCATCAAAAAAAAAAAAAAAAATATTTCAGTATGGTTAAAAACGATACTCAAAATAATGCATCTCAAGAATATCAATCCAGAACAAATAATGTTTCTTATCCACTCCCAAGTGGAAGAGCGCTTGTAGAAACTGATACAACATTGCCTTCTCCTCACTTATCAAATCAAATTTCTAATTTACCAAAGCCCGATTATCTTCGTTTGATCCTTACCTCAAGAGTATATGAAATTGTTAAAGAAACTCCTTTGCAATATGCAGTGAATCTTTCTTTAAAAACACAAAATAATGTGTATTTAAAAAGAGAGGATTTACAAGAGGTGTTTTCTTTTAAAATTAGGGGCGCTTATAATAAGATTGCTCATTTGAGTGACGAGGAAAGAAAAAGAGGTGTAATCGCATGTTCTGCTGGTGAGTTCTTTTGATGCGGAAAATATACTATATATATATATTTATTGAAATCACAAGTTATATAAATTCGTGTAGATCTTTAAAAAGAGCAATTGCACAATAAATTTTAGTGACATTAAAATGCTAATTACAGATTTTCTTTCATTAATTGACACGGGAATTCTTTAGGAAATCATGCGCAGGGCGTAGCGATGTCTGCAAAGCATCTTGGACTTCCAGCAACTATTGTAATGCCACTGTATGCAGTTTTCAATCATCTTTTTTTAATTTTGCATTTATGAATATGATCTAACGTATCTATTTAAAAATATGTGTAATCACATCTATTTTTGATCGGAGATGTCAGCGCAACTCCAGCTATTAAATGGCGTAATGTTAAAAGACTAGGTTCTAAAGTTGTTTTACACGGAAATGACTTTGATGAGGCTAAGCAAGAATGTGCTCGGCTTTCTGAAATAGAACAACTTACTAACATTCCTCCTTATGATGATCCATATGTCATAGCAGGACAAGGAACAATTGCGATGGAGATCATCCGTCAACATAATGTGAATGATATCGATGCGATTTTCGCATGCGTTGGTGGTGGTGGTCTCCTCGCTGGTATTGGCAGTTATATTAAAAGGTTATGTCCTAAGATCAAAATTATTGGAGTTGAAACATATGACGCTAATGCGATGTACTTGTCATTAAAAGAAAAAAAACGCGTCACTCTTGAAGAAGTAGGTTTGTTTGCCGATGGGGCTGCTGTTAAAATAGTGGGAGAAGAAACTTTTAGAGTGTGTAGTGAGGTGGTTGATGAAATGATTATGGTATCTACCGATGAAATTTGTGCTGCCATCAAGGACATTTTTGAAGGCATGACGAAAAAAAAAATTTATTTATATTATCTTTTATCAAATTTGTAAATAAATATGTATAATAATATCTTCTATGGTTTAATCTCTTATAGATACTCGATCTATTGTGGAACCTGCTGGTGCACTTGGAGTAGCAGGCATTAAAAAATACATTGCTGAAAACAATATAAAAGGTGAAACATTTGTAGCCGTCACGTCAGGGGCAAATATGAATTTTGATCGTTTGAGATTTGTAGCTGAGCGCGCTGATCTTGGTGAACAACGTGAAGTTTTAATATCTGTTATTATACCGGAACGCCCCGGAAGGTGTAAATTAGTTTCAAATACTTGAACTTAATTAAAATCGATAAATAAATTTATTAACATATTTATATTCAAAAATTAGTTTTGTTAAACTATATAATCAAATTCATCCACGTCCAATAACAGAATTCTCTTATAGGTAAAAGAACTTTATGTAGATTATTTTTATGATATGCTTAGTAACAAATATTTGCTGTATAAAGATTCTCCGATTCAGAAAAAGCTTGGATTTATACATCATTCATGGTTGAGAATCGTGAACAGGAAATTTCCGAAATTTTGCAAAATCTGAAAGATAATGGAATGTCCGGACAAGACATTAGTGATAACGAAATGGCTAAAAGTCATGCTAGATACTTAGTCGGAGGAAGGAGTAAAGTGGAAAATGAACGGTTATATAGATTCGGTATGTCATTTAAAACGTTCACGTGATTCTTATAATGTGTCTAAAATAATAATGTTTTAATAGAATTTCCCGAAAGACCTGGAGCTCTTCAAAAATTCTTACTTGGACTTAGAATAGATTGGAATATATCACTGTTTCATTATCGTAATCATGGATCGGGTATGGATGCTATTCAGTCTCGTAAAAAAAATTCATTGCTCAAATAAATTATTAACAAGTTTAAACTACTTTGCAGATATAGGCAAGGTACTGGTTGGAGTTCAAGTTCCTTCTCAGGATTTTGAGGCTTTTGAAATTTTTAAGAATAATTTAGGATATCATGTTGTTGAGGAAACTGATAACCCTGTTTATAAACAATTTTTGATATAAATTTTTGGAATATAAATAATTATAATTGTATAATTAATTATTATTAAAAGCCACGTTAAGATAATTTCTCTGTTTGTAATATGCCATTTGTCTTTTTCTTTATAAGGTTGCTTATTGTGGCATTGTGGCTAATGGGATCAACGGAAGTAGATTTGATCCCAACTGAAATCTAGGATAAATTTTTCGATCAAACTACCAATCAAATAATGCATTGCCATTCTACACCATTATTTCTATAGTTGCCCGTTTACATTTGTTGTTCCGCCTTATAAAGTACATAATGAGTGTTCTTTCAAATTCGAATCTTTCAGATAAAGGCGTTACTGTGGTACTAGGATCTCAATGGGGTGACGAAGGAAAGGGTAAATTGGTTGACATATTAGCGCAAGAGGCTGATATATGCGCTCGTTTCGCAGTAAGTAACTGAGTTGATTTAATCCCTTTCGCCATGTAAGTTTCATAACTTCGATTCTTTTTTAGGGTGGAAATAATGCTGGACATACCATTGTTGTTAATGGTAACAAATTTGGTTTCCATTTGCTTCCTTCCGGTAAATTTTTTTTGCTGAGAATAACAGTGCAATTCTCGATATTGATATTATTGAAATAGAATTAATTCTTGTATTTAATAGGTTTGATTAATCCTAATTGCATATCAGTTATCGGATCGGGAGTCGTTATTCATCTTCCTTCACTTTTTTCCGAATTAGAACAATTAGAAGCAAAAGGTTTTGAATTTTATATGTAAACGTAACTTGAAATCATATCATATGTAGGACCTTCTTATTTATGAAATTGTAATAACCCAGGATTAGATGTTAGAGACCGTATCTTTATCTCGGATCGTGCACATTTAGTATTTGATTTCCATCAAATTGTTGATGGTTTGAAAGAAATAGAACTTGGTCGTTCAAGGTGTATTATTCATGATATCCAATAAGTGTTTCAATATGTTGTTCGTAATAATATGTTATATGATGATGATGATGATAAAATTTTAACTGTGGTCTTATTGAGTTTCTGGATCTGATGAGACACCTTCCTTGTTCTGGAAAATCTTTTAGTATCGGCACAACAAAGAAAGGTATTGGTCCAGCGTATTCATCCAAAGCCTCACGTTCAGGTTTACGAGTTCACCATTTATCGAATCATCATGCGTTTGCTGAAAAATTTCGACAATTGGTTGCGAACCGAATGAAACGATATGGAAAATTCGAATACGACGTTGAAGCAGAAATTGAACGATACAAAGTATATTCTTTAAGCGAAAATTATATTTCGGCTTGTATTTATTTATTTCCACCTCTTTTATTAATTAAATATATCAACTTATTGTTAAATTTTAGGAATTTGCTATTCGTCTTCAACCTCATGTCGTTGACAGTGTAATTTTCATGCACAAATGTATGGCTTCAAAGAAGAAAATTCTTGTTGAAGGCGCCAATGCTTTGATGCTTGATCTTGACTTTGGTACTTACCCATTTGTAACAAGTTCTAATACTACTGTTGGTGGCGTTAGTACTGGATTAGGTATTCCACCATCCAAGGTCGACAAAGTTATTGGTGTGGTAAAAGCTTATACAACAAGAGTAGGAGGTGGTCCTTTTCCTACCGAATTACTTGATGTATGTAAAGTTAGTAATATATTATTTTATTTGGATATCTAACAATTTCATTATTTCCTTAATGAATATAGGAAACTGGAGAGTATCTACAACGTGCCGGTGCAGAATTCGGTTCTACTACCGGAAGGAAGCGACGTTGTGGATGGCTTGACCTAGTCGTTTTGAAGTACTCAACTCTTATCAACGGTTATACATGGTAAATAAAAATTCAATATATTCTTATTAGATAATAACATTTAGTATTCTCAAAATTTATTTGAACTTTTAGTCTTAACCTAACAAAACTTGATGTTCTGGATAATCTTCCGGAAATCAAAATCGCGACTGCGTATTTATTAGATGGAAAACCCATGGAAAGTTTTCCAGGTATAATTTTGACGTAGTAGTGTTTAAGTGTTTAATTGAATATTATGATTAAATCATTTTATTTTTTGTTTTTTTTTTCAGCCGATTTAGACATCCTTGAAAGATCTACCGTTCAGTATGAAACATTACCGGGTTGGCAAACCGATATTTCTAAATGTCGTCAATTTTCTGATCTGCCAATAAACGCACAGAATTATATAAAAGTAATCGAAAAATATTTAGAAGTTCCAAGTAAGTCTTTAATAATTTTGTTTCCACTATCGTGCTATAAAATTATTTATTTTATTTTATTTAAAATAATAGTTGAATGGGTTGGAGTTGGTATTTGTCGTGAAGATATGATTGATCTAAAAAAGATCTGAAATCAACAGCCGGCTAAAGATGATTGTACAATATTGATATAGAAAGATTGATTGTATAATAATTATAATAATGATTAGTAATTCAAATCAGTCTAATTTAAAGGCAAATAACTCGTTTCATTAAAAGCAAACACACAATAAAAAAATTTTTAATTTATTCGTTAAATTATAATATAGCTTTTTAAAATATTTGAAGCGTATTTTATTATAGTTAATAATTTCTATCAAATCTAAACGAACTAATAATAATAATAATAATAAAAGTTCAATATTCCATCACATGATTCTCTCGTTTTTCGCCGATAATTTCATTCAAAATTTTCCTTTTTTTGCTTGTTTCTTCTTTTGATTTGCTTCTCCGACTTCATTCAAACGTTCCTTAATAACAGTATCATACCAACTAGCATAAACTTCACGGTTATATCTACCTAGGACACAAATCTTTTTACTGAGTTGTTCCAACTCTTTAGCAACAGTAAGTATGCCGTACTGAGCCAAAGTTTCTTTTTTCGGGAATTGACCTGCCTGAAGATGTTGCTTGACAATGCTTTGAATTCGACGAGATAAGAGTGAAAAAACTTTATCTGATTGAGAAAGTGTTTTAGAAACCATTGATTTAATAAGGGTTTGAGTTTCAGAAGAAAGGGATGATGGAAAATAATCTAAAATCTCGGCAGCTAAATTATCAATAGTAGTATCACCATCCAACAACAAAACGAAGAGGGTATCCTTTAATTTAGTAAGATTATCATCTGTGGATGAAAAGTTAGCGTGACTACTAGCTACATTCTTGGTAAGCATTAATAAAGCAGCAACAATAGTAATGGCTTGTCCCTCATTTTGGAAATTCCAAAGCCTTTCAACATCAAGTAAAAAGGTTTCAGGGCAATTGTTCTTGTCAATAATTGATTGTTGAAAAATAAAGGAGACAAGTGCTTCGTTATATACTTGATCAAATTTAATACCATGATTATGTTTATGTTGTGGGAGATAAACATTTTCAGGATTACGTTCTGCAATTGTACGTAATAATGAATCAATAGTTGGAGTCAACCATGCTTTGGTTCGATCCAGAGTTAAACGATTAGATTTCAATGCCTGTTCAAATTTGCGCCTTTCGTAATCAACTGCATGTTCTTTCAAATAAGGTCTGAACGCCTTAACACGATAATTAGCAAGGTCCAGCCTCATTTGATCCAAGATTTCCAATATTCGTCTAAAAATCTCTGCAAGATCCGTCACATTCTTAAGCTCCTGAATTTGCTCATCCCGGACAGGCGCACAAATTTGTAACATAGTATTAGTAATATATACAATGCAATTACGTATATTGTAAACACCAACTTTGGTTTGTTGTTTAATCAAATCAATGTCAAGAATTTCATTAATGGATGATTGCAATGGAGAAGTTGGAGGAACCAAATCAATAAGTCGCTATTGTTTTTTTTAAAAGTAACCAATGTATAAATAAATAAAAAATAAAGTCAAAAAATTTCTTATAAATTAATAAAAACAAACCTGTTTAATATCACTAAGAAGATTAGGAATCCAAACGTCATATTTTCCTTTTTCAAAATCTGCTCTAGCGGAATCAAAGAACGCTTTCGTAGCCATAGATCTAACCCGTTCTTCTAATTCAGTCCTCTTAGGGGGTTGTAACTCAAATTCTGGATCAATAATAATTTCATGCGCAAGTTGTTCGTTTGTTAACCCATTACCATCATAACCCAAACTTTGCATGATGCGATGAAGATCTGTATTCATTGAAGGTTGTGATGGTGAGGTTGGAGGACTAGTACTTGGAGAAAACGCAAAATAATTCGTCGCAGATGAAGGTTTAGACAGAGATGAATTCTGCGTTAAATTAGAAACTTTAGTGACCAGGGATGAAGGAACAAATTTTTGCCGTGGTGGAGTATTCAATTCTTGTTCTTTGACCATTTCGGTTTGTTCATTATTGATACCAGTGACCGAATCTGATGTATCGGTTTCGTTACCACTTTCATTTGGAAGTTTTTCTTTTAATCTCCTCAAAACCCTTTCCAATTTGGAAATCGTTTCATCACCGCCCAAGTTTCTAATTTTACGTCTAATCTCTTCTTGCTGTTGCACAATATTCATTCTCCATTCAGTTTCTGCATTGGCCTGTGTTTTAACGGTATTCCACAATTTCTCAAGTTCCACGTAATGTGCAATGAGATTACTAGCAAGTTTTTCACTATCCTTAGATTTCCAAGTATTAAAATCATTATAATAAGTATCCCATGCAGAAAGAAAGCTAAGAAGGTGATTAACATGAATTTTGTTTGGTTCATCATTGATTTCATTGAACCATTGCTCAAGTTCTCTCAACATAATCTTGGCGGAAGTCAAAAGCTTCTGCGAAATCCACAGATTGTCAAAAAAATAAAAATAAAAATAAAAAAAGGTAATAGAACTGATAAGTATCATAATTAATAAAATTTAAATGTTATAAGTCATTGTACTAAAAGTCTACCTATATTTATCCATTATCTTATGATATAAAAAAAAGTAAAAAAACCAACTATTACGTTTAAGTATTAGCATAATGTGAGAATTCACAAATTTGCTTACCCTTTCATGATGTCCAATGTCAGCAAGAATTTCCTTGGTATGTGACACTATCATATAAGCACTTAAAAACACTCTGGAAGGATTTTTATACTTTTTCGCACCACACGTCAAAGGAGAAGCTTTCCGTGCTTTTTGTAATAATTTACCGTTAGCTTGAATAACTGCTGGATTTTGTAACAATCCTACTGTATCATGGAAAGACATGTTTTCAATGGTGTGAACTGAAATACCAAAACTACGATAAGTCTTGATAGCTTTAGAAAGTTGTCTAAAGCGCCAATGGGTTTGAATAATAACAGCAGCTTCTTCGCGAGTGGGAGGAATGGTCATCTCGTTAGAAAATATACGAGACTTTGGCACTGTAAGGAGTTTAGCACGACGGGCAGCAGTAGCTCTTTGGCGACGCTCCAAATCAGCACGACGTCTATCAATTTCTTCTTGATTTTTAAGTTGCTGTTGACGCGCAACTTCTTTGCATCTGGCAACTTCTTGGGCGCATTGTTCAACCAATCGTTGTAAGATAGTATTCCTATTCTTCTCGGCGAGCCGTAAAGTTTGCTGAATATGTGATCGTTTTGCAGTAGAATCACGAAGAGCGCGTTGATGTTGCTTAACAAGAACATCTTTCACATGCAAGAATTGACGAGCCAACTTAAGGCGCCTTTGTTCAAGGATAGCTTCTCTTTTAATTTGAGCATCATATGGACTATAGTGAAGCAATTTTTCATCACCATGGCCATGTCCGTATGAAGAAAAGGATTTCTTGGATTTCATCCTTTTCTCAAGATGAAATGGACGTTTGCTATTATTATGCAGTGGCAAAACATCGATAACATAAAATCCCGAATCCGTCTTGTGCATATTTATAAGGTACTATATGTCTATAATATCAAACTTTTTATTAAATTCAAATAAAATAATATTAAAAATGATCTTTTCTCTCCAAGAATAAACTGGGCTTACAGGGGAATAGAAAAGTTATTACAATACTTAATTTTATGTACACTGTAATAACTAACCTGTAACGTTTAAATAAAAAATTTCACAACTTTATTTACCAAAACAAGAACGAATTCCGAAATCAGTAGCCAAAGTAATGCGAATAATGCGAATTTGTTTTTTAAAAAAAATAAATAAATAAATAAACCTACAAAACAGAAATTTTACGAAAAATATAAGTTAGTATTATATTACACTACAAAGGGAAAATATTAATTCATGACTAGAAAAGCCAGAATTACTGAAACAAAAAGTTCTCGGTTCGGTAGAATCTAAAGAAATTTTGTTACCCTTTATAGTCGCAGAATATAAAGATGTATGACAAAATGGCTTGACAATTACGTCAAAATGTTTGTAATGATCTGTAACACTAAAAATAAAACGCTATATTTAAAAAAACTTCGATTACATTCTCTGTCAAATTGCATATTCCACTTTCGAGTGCATTATCGACACGGTTTGAAATACCACAGAAACACAGACCATATGAAAATTTTTTATTTCTTGGTCACAAGAAGGCTTCTGTATCAGAAGTGGTTTCATTAACTATTAAATAATTATGAATTGCAGAAACAAAAAAATGACCGAATATCATTCGTTATTATGAGCTGCGGATCATCACTTTTAAAATAGAATATTCCGAGTCGATTATTTGAACTTCTTGACTATAGAACATCAAATATGAGCTAATAATATGAACGTCTGGCTACTATTTTTAAGCGGCACATGCGAAAGTGGCGAAAGTGGTCAGATCTTTTTTAATATAAATAACATAATTATGACAGACAACCATATTATTTATACCAAATTCAGAAGTTTATATATCTGATATGAAATATAATCACGTGATTATTATTACGAGATATTTAACCAATCATATGCATAATATTCAGCCATACCAGTCACATGAAATTGTATGTGATATAGCAATGAAAATAATTGGTTTGGCCAACTTTTCAAATTCTATAGTTTATACTATATACAGTATATTACCAAGGGAGGACAACTTGTTTATTACACAATAATAGATCTAATTAATAAAACTGTCCTACATATAAAATTCATATACATTACTAATAAAATATAATGATTAACGAAGAAAATACCCCTGCAATTAAAAAAATCTGCTTATCAAATCATGTAATTCTTGAAATATGATTCATGTTAGATCTTTTTTATCACGTCAAGTTTTTTTATTTGTGATTAAACGTTTCTGAAAAAAATAAAACTCTATTAGCAATTTATTTTCAGTAACTATGATGAGAAAAGTAAATTTTTTAGCTATTTTACTGAAATTTTATTAATTCAAAATATTTTTATGCTTTAGAAACGTGTTTTAAATGACCATACCAATGTTCAAATATCAAAAAAACTTAAATATCCTGAAGCTCTTCAGGAATTATACCATCTTCAACCAGAATTTAATGGCAAATTAGTTTATTTTTTTTTACAAGAAAATACAATATATAGAAGGACTCTTGGTTTATGATAAAAAAGACAAAATTTTTTACNTCTTTGATAAGAAAACTAATGAAAAATTTAGTACATTTGCTTCTTGGATCAAGTTTCTCAAAAATAAAAGAGTATTTAGTGGTGAACGGTCGGCATTTGATACAATATTTTTTGAACCAAATTNTTCTAGTTTTAATTTAGCTTCATTATTGAGAGCAAAGCAAATTTCATATTGGAAAAATTATAATTCAACAAGTATTACAGAAGTTACATCATTGATAAAAATACTTATGACTTCAAATTAAAAGTTTTTTAGTATAGGAATAAGGGAAATTATTAATGGAGTTGGTGTTACATTTTTTGAAAATAAACAAAAATTAGAAAAGGATCAAATGGCAAAACAATTTAATTTCTTATGAACTGTGTGTTTTAGGAAAAAGTGTTAAAAAAATAAATGGAATAACAACAGGAATTGCAATTAAAAGAACTCTTTCAGAGATAAATAAAACAATTCATTATGTATCTATAGCAAAAATTTGCATTGGACAAAAAACTAAAGATATTTATTTTAATTATTTTTAANCTTCAGTTTATATATTAAATTAAAAAGTTATTTATGTTCTAGGTTTTGAACAAGTAGTTAAACTCTGAGGGTATTCATTTGGTCAAAAATCAAAAAAACTCTGATAATACTCACAAACTCTTTGCAATTTTAGAGAACCATAACTAATATAATCAAACTTATAGAAGAATAGACTGTTATTTATTAGTGACTAAAACAGATATATGTAAAAATTGTCAAAAATTAAAGGATANANTAATAAAAATCAAAAATCNTAATCAAAAAAATGCTTTANCTNTTAAAGTTNTTCATGCTTCTCAAGAAGTTTTAGCCAAAAAAATTCAACTCCAAAGAAAGGTAATTATTATTTATAAATTAAGATACTAATTAAAAGCATAAAAAATTAATATTAACATAATTTTCCTTAAGAAAATTGCAAATAAGAATCAAATTATACATACCTTGCGGGCTAAACTTCAACAAAAAATAGAAGATGACGAAGAAAAGATGTCAGAAAAACTAAATCAAGTTGCTCAAAAAATATCTAAAGAAGTTATGGAAAATAAAATTGATATTTCTTCTTTTAATCTGATTTTTCAAGAATTAATTAGAATTCAAAGCGAAAAAGTTAATGGAGTAAGGTACCATCTGATGTAAATATATAATTATTTAAAGAAAAAATAATTAAATAAAATTTTAACAATTTAACTACTAATTCATTAGGTTTATGTGATGAGCTATTTCTATATATAGCCAAGCAGTCATACAACTTATAAAGTAATGAAAGGCATCATGTGGTTACCTTCAATATCTACAATAAAAAACTACATAAATGAAAATCAGCAACATTTGGGATGGCAAAACAAAACCGCTCANCTTATTCTGGAAAAAATGNCTGTAGAAAATATTGGCAGTTATGNNCGAATTNGATTTTTTTCTCATGATTCATTTAAAATACAAAAAGGTATTTATTGTTAATAATATTTACAGTAAAATAACTTTATAAAATATTTATTTTATTTAATATTTAAAAGGTCTACTTTGGAGTCAGTGAGATAATTGCTATGTTGGATATTTAGATTTTGAAGATAAAAAAGAAGAATTGCAATCATTTATAATGCAATGTGAAAAGGAATTACAAGCAGATAATAGCAGTAATTCATCTGTTTTAAAAGGCTATGATCAGAATTTAGCAATCCAGATGTATCAAGTCATTTGGCACTTAGCTATTTGTAACTTTGCATACCCTATAGCATATTATGGAATTAATACTCTTACTGCCCATGAAATTAATAAAATGCTTTCTCAACTTGCAGCTAACCTTGAATATATTGGTATCTATACTTGTAGATCTATTTGTGATGATGCTGGAGAAAATAGAAATCATATCAAAAGCTTTGACTGGTGGGCTTCTTCTTGATTATTAGGAGATATTGTTGAAGTCAATATTGGCAAGAACAATTATGAGCAAGCAAAAATTATAACAACAAATATTGATCGTAACAAATTTACAGTACATTTATTAGATCCATCTTCTTCTAATAATTTACAAGTAGATCGTAGTTCATTAAGACCACTGATGCCTACCAAACTGAATTGGAAAATCAATGATTATTGTGAATTCAAGAGTCCAAAAGATAATAAATGGCATGTGACTGTTATTACAAATTTTGATCCTGCAACACAGGCTTTTATTATTACAATTTTGTCTACTAAAGAAGAATGGAGTGTGATAATTGAATCCCAAAACATATATATTAAACCTTTTTATGATGCTTAAGTACATTGGATAAACTATAAAACAATAAATCCAATTACTGGTATATCATGATTTTTCATCAGTGATTCCACTCATGTGTTCAAAAAACTTCAGAATAATCTATCAAAAAGTTATATTGGAAAAGTCCAAGGTCAAAAAAATATTAGAGAAATCATAATAGATGGAAAGAAAGTTAGCTAGCGTTATATCCAAGGTGCTTATAATTATACCACTAAAAATTCAACAGCAAAAATTACAAAACTTACCGTATCATATTTGGCTAACTTCTTGAAGTAAAATGCATGTTGATCTTGCTGAACACACTTTATCGAAGGATGTTGAAAATGCAATGAAAGTAATAGATGAATTAAAAGAAATATCTGTTGGGACTAAAGTACATAAATAATAATAAAAAATTTATTAATATTTAAGAATACATAAATAATAAAAAATTTTCATTTAGAAATTTATACATTATTCATATCTTTATCGGCAAATATTTTATAGCAAAAAACCTTTGGGAGGTCTTAATGATTCTTGTTTTCGTACCTTAAAAAATGTTTATGATTGGTTTGTAATTAGAGATAAGCAAAAAACCAGCAAAATAAACTGGATTTCACCACAGTGTCAGTTTAATCTACTCTTATCCATTTCAAGATTTTCTGAAAATGATAAAAGAAATTTTTACCTTGTATCCGAATTCAACTGTTGAATTACGTAGAATATCACAAGATATATTGAAAGAATTATTTGGTACAATTCGACAGCTTGGAGGCGATCCTTCTATACAAACATTAAAAGGATATGGGCATGCATTAAATAAATTTCAGGTTACTGCAAAGATGACTTTCAAAACAAAAGCTTTAACTATGGAGAATCAAATCATAATGGAATGGAAATTGATTATCTTACTCGTTAGTAAGTGTGTTTTACAAATTAAACTTTGTATTTAAATAGATATTTAATAACTTTTTTTTATAGTGATTGTAGAACAAAAAAATTAAAGGATAACAATACACATCCTACCTTACTAAATCATGTTACATGATTATCCAATATGTTTCTTTTTACACGATAGATTTTTAAAAGTCTTCTTTTAGATGATTTGTTTATGGGAAAAATTGAAACTCCAGCCTTATCTTTCAGTAATGAAAATGAAATTAATCAACAAAATCAAAAAATTTCATTTTTACAAGAACGACATCAGCAACTTTTCATTTTGTGTCTCTATAATGATGACATTGCTTTCATGTTAGAAAAATGGAAAAATGATATTAAAAATATTGCTCTGAAATCAATTTCCAAAAGAAAAGGAAACCTTTGGATTAGTGTTAGGGTCCAGATGAATCCGTCATCCGTTGGTCCAATCCGTAATTAATTTTATAGATCCAGATATCCGTTATAAATCCGCAGATTCATCCGTTATTCATCCGGATATCCGTCGGATTCATCCGGGTTTATTACGGATTACGGATTTCANNGATTTCATNGATGANANNGATGAAACGGATGAGAATTGTGTTACTCGCATTAAAATAACTGGAAAGATGGCAGGTTTCTTGATTTTTTATATGGGAAATTATTTTATACTTTTATTTCAGTGTAAATATATGTACAGAAGAGTATCTAGCACAGTTGCAATAAAATATTATTTAAGTTTA
>QKYT01000841.1:28611-45056 GCA_003550305.1 Glomus cerebriforme | reverse complement strand
GGCTCCTACTTCATCCATAATCTTTTTAATTTTGGACTTGTTTAAAGTAGTACTTTCTACGGACTTTCATTTATTAAATAAAGCATCGTTGGTGGTAAAGCCAAGAATAATTCCTAATACTTTAGCATCAAAGTCAGGACCTTTATCTTTATAATCTTCGGGATTTTCAATGGCTTTAATGATTGCTTTTAAACTATTTTCTTCAACATTAGTAATTTTAACTTTGGCTTTTAATTTATTGTAACCCTCATCTCTGTAATAAGCCAATCCGTGCCCCGTATCTTTTTCATTTTTCAGCACTCCTTTAATTCGATCGGCATTAGTTTCACCCAATCCTTCGAATTGACTAATTATGGATTCAAAAGGTCTAATATCTTCCTCTAATTTTTTCAATGCTGTTTCAGCCGGCTTAAACTGAGTACTGTAATCTGTCGCAGACATTTCACTATGGCTTTCAATTCGATATAAGAAATTAAGCATAATAGTGATTTCTGTTCTAGTTCAATCAGTTTTTCCACCACTTCCGTATTTTTCACTAAATCTACTTTTGAGAGTATTTAAATCGTTTCCTCTTATTACTTCTAAAGCATTTACATATTCACTTTCTTGGGTTCTTAAATCAGCAATTTCAGCATCTATTTCACTATCCCGGTCGTTTTTTTTAGAAATTTGTTTATCCAAGGATTCAATTTTGCTTTCATCATCTTTAATTTTTCCTTTTAGGTCATAGATGGCATTTTCAAGCATAGAGAAATCCTCTTTTTTATAATCTCCACCTCAAACTTTCCCTTCTTGTAAATTTTTATAATGTTGTTCTTGTTTATCACTTATTCCATAAGTAGAAGCAAATCTTTTTTTATCCTTAATACCTGTGGCAGTTTGCCGACCACTAACTAAAGATGCTTTGCAAGCACTGTCAGCAATTGCTATTAAATATTCATCTAAAGTATCATCATTGGCATTTATTATTCCCGCTTTGATTAGTATCTGTTTGCTAGTTTTGGCATACCTAAGAATATCTTTAAAATCTAACAAATTAACATCAATAGAGGTTATTTCGTTTCTTCAACTAGTATCTTTGTAAATGTTGCCAAGGTTGTCCCAAAAAAATTGAGTAAGAGTTTTAAAATCTCAATTATCAGGAATAGGTTCTTCTAAATTTTTAACTTGATTTACAAGGGTCAAACCAGCAGTAGCAGGATCTTTTTTTACTCAGACTAAAATACTTTCATGAGTAGTTCCTGATAAATCTTTACAATAACCACTAAAAGTAACTTTTACATCTGGTCTTTTAATATAATTATCATTGCCTAAATCATCCAAATAATCAGCAGGTTTTAAAATGCCAGTGGTGGTATCAACTGGGAAAATTGCTTCCATTAATTCAAATATGTCATCTCAGCGTGGTGCCTCAACATAAGGGTATTCATCGGGTTTTTTTTTTAGGAGTGATTTTACAAATTCACTGTTTTTTGTCTCAAAATAATTTTTTTCTCATCTTCTTTGCTCGTCAAAATCTTTTCCGTATAATGCTTCTTCATAACGAGCAAACTCGAGAGTTTTAGGTAGTTTTTTAATTAAATCATTTTTATTACCTGAATAATTGGAAGCATTAATCACTTTGGTAAGTTTATCTTTTCCAATTTCTCGTAAAGTTTTAACATAACCTTTTCCTAAAAAATAAATTACACCATTTTTTGACTCTCAGATTCTATTGTTGATATTAGAGCCTTTGCTTTTATAATACTTTCGCGGTTCTGTTTTTAAGTTAGTATCAAAATTATCAAGAAAACCTTTAGCATGAGCGATAGCACTTACTAAAGTTTCACTAGACCGGGCATGAGGAAGAGGATCAGTAATATTGTCAACAACATTATTTCCTTGAAATTCATTGATAATTATATTAGTAGTATGAACTCCATCCGGATCACCTTTAAGAACATTTAAAGCACTTTCTAATTTTTTAAGTTTTTGTTCTTTCTCTGTTTTTTTCCTATATCAACTTGACCTTTCAGTGTGTAAAGAATTTTTATGCTCCTCAATTCGCTTCTTTTCACCTTGTTTTTTGCGAATGTCAGCTCGAACACTATTTAATTTATCTTCAATTTCTTTGTTGTTTCCAGGGGGAGGAGTATCACCAGGAACATCAGTTTTTAATTTAGTTAAAGTAGTGTCAACCTGTTTATTATTAACACTATTTACCGCTCGATAAGCAATCGGATTGCTAGTGTCATTAACATATTCTTCAATGCGAGTTTTTAAATGGCTTTTTCAAGTCTTATCCGTTTCCGTTTTAGCCCAAACGATATAGTTTAATAATCGAGAGGCTCGTCTTACTTCCTCAGTGCTTTTTTTTACATCCGCATGGTCAAATACTCCGGATTGGTCGCTGGGAAAATGACCCTTAGCCCAAGTAATCGCATCATTAACCGAACCCTGGTCTTCTAACTTTTTAATAACTTCCTTGGCTAAATTGCTATCTTTATTAAGAGCAATATAGGCTTTCCGATTATTATCATTATTGGGCTTTCAACGCATCTCATAGAGCTTTTTCAATAAACTACTATCATAGGTCACCGAACCGATCGCGGCATCCTTAACTTTCAAAATACTATCTAAATTTGATTCAATTATTGCTACTACTGCTTCATCCAATCCATCAAAAATTGCTTTTTCACCTGAGTTTAACGGTCTTGTTCCATTTATGTAGGCCTTCTCTTGAGCGGCTTTAATTTTTGTCTGGTTTACTGACATAATGTATGTTATTATTTATATACTTACTAATTAATTAATATTATCTCCTTTTGGAGGTTGTCCGATTTGAAACTGTTGTTCTTGCTCTTCTATTCTCTGAACTTCAACTTGTTGTTCTATCACTGCTTTTTGCACCAACTCTATTATTTCTTGACTTAAATCATCAATAGTAAAATGTGTTCTATCTCTTTCTACATTTGCTCCTATGTTGATACCCAATTGAGGGATCTGTATTCCAACTTGAATTTTATCTTTTTTAGTCCGTAACTCTAAGACTTTTTTACTTGCTGATTCTTCTCTTCTAGCCTCGGTAGCAACAATTCGTATTGCTTGTGATAATTGAGTTGCTTGACTACTAGAAGTTTGATTTTCTAACGAGATAATTTCCTGTTGTTTTTCAGTCAGTTTATTTAGTAACTCAACCAATTCAGAACCTCCTTTTTGCAAGTATTTTTCTTTCTCTTCTTTTAGAGTCGAAGTGGAAGCATTAGGAGAAAGTATCGAATCTTTAATAGAAATCAAATAAATATCTAAATTTTCTTGTATTTTTTTTAATTTTTCTTCTTTATTTACATTTCTATTTATAAAATTGTAACTTTCTATTCTCTTTGTTATGAAATCATTTTTCAGTTTTTCAAGATTTTTTTCTTCCTCAACTTTAACAATTTTTATTAATTCCTTAGTATTTATATTCATTCCTTGACTATTTTTAGGAAAAACACTTTTTAGATACTTATGTCTCTTTTCTAAATCTCAAAATTTTTTTGCCAACTTTTGAGGATCTTGCTTGGCCTTTTCAACTAACTTTTGAATTTCTCCTTTACAAGTTTTTCATTCAGGCTCTAAAAACTTGATTAGTTTGGTATCTTTGTAAGAAAATTTTTCTAAACTATCAGGTAAATATTTTATTCCACTAAAAAGACTAATTTCAGTATTATTATCTATTTCTAGTTCCTCCAAATTTTCTAAATCTTTTAGAAAACTTAAACTACTCAAGTGATTATTATGCACATTCAACTTTTTTATTTGAGAACAATTTTTAATTACTAAATCCTTAATCCCACAACTTCAGATAGTGCATTCTTCTAATTTTTCTAAATTTTCAAGGGTTATTCCATCTATGCCATTAATCTCTTTTAAATTTAGTTTTTCTAGTTCTGAATAATTTTCAATGATTAATTGACCTTGAAAATCTTCATACCCAATTTCTATTTTTTTTGCTTCTTTAGAATATGTATTGTTAAATCATTCTTGATTGTTTGCCATATATAATAGTTTTATACTTTTACTTTAGGTGAAATTTCAATATTTACTTGTAATTTTTCCTCTTCTACTTGTTGCTCTAATTTAACTAGATTTTCACAGTAACGGTCAATGTCTTCAATTTTTATAGAATCTCTTTTTTTCAGTTTATCGTTTAACTCTTTAACTTTGCTTCTTAACTCTTTATCTCCTTTATCTTTTAACCATTTTTTCTTAACTTTAATAAACTTTTCTACTAATTCTACTGACTCACTGTCGAGAGATGCTTTAATTTCTTCTAATTTCTTGTCAGAAAATTTAGTGTCAGAAAAAGAGACTTTCTTAGTTGTTTGTGGGTTAATTATCAATTCTTCTAATTTTTCTATAATTTCCTTAGTATTTATAGGTTTGCTATTTAAGGTTTTCTGAGATTGGTAAGTAGGATATCTGATTTCATCGGGTAAAGTTTCATTATAGTTTTCAGTTTCCTGAAACTGTCTAACAAACTCAGTCTCGTTTTCACAATCGAGTTCGTTTTTTCATCCATTTAGATTTTTTCATAAATAGTTAGCAGTATGACGCACTTCAGGATTAACGTCTCAGCATTTTTTAATTAAATCCATTAATAATTGAGGATATTTGACTTGACTAGGAAACTTTGGTCTTTCTCCTCGACAAATCTTTGAGGCTAAATTTACATCATGTTCCTCGCTATAAAAAGAAGAACAACCAGTAAGTACTTCATACATAATCATACCTAATGAATAGACATCGCTAGCCATGGTATAAGGTTTCCCACTTAATACTTCAGGAGCTATATAAGGAAGAACTCCATAAATTTTTTCTTGATCTATTTCATTAGCAGGTCTACTCAATCCTAAATCAGTAATATGACAATAAATATCTTCTTTCAATATGTTACCTGGATGTAAATCTCTATGAACCAATCCTTTTTCATGAATAGAATTTAATCCAGATGTAATATACCATAACTGGTTTATTTTATATTCAAAACTTAACTTATTATTTTTTATTAAATATTGTCATAAATTACCATCTCTTATATATTCCATAACCATAATATAGTTACCAGTTCTTGGAACTCGCGAAATTCCATAGCAAGTCACGATTAAACTATCATTGACTAGTTTGTGATTAGTAATTTCTTGTAAAAATTCAGTTTTCATATCTAAAGAGTTGTCTAGAATTTTTAAAGCAAATTTTTGATCATCATTTCCTCGACTTGCTTTATAAACTTTTCCAAATCCACCCTCACCCAAAATTTTATTATTTCCTCGCTCATCTTTTTCAATTTCAAATTGTTCGTAAGGAATTCATTCTAATGTCTCTCTCGAATTAACTGCTTTTAGTTGATACTTTTGAATTAGTTTATCAATTCCTAGTCTACCACTAGTTCAGTCTCTAAATTTTCGTTGAAAACACTTTGCCTTACATACTTGACACCAACCAATCTTATCATCGTGATTGTATCCAGTGTTGGGCTGCCCACAATCCTGACACAATCCACAATTTATGTATAGTTCTTTTAACTTTGGATTGGGTATTATCTCATCAATCAATTTTCGTTCTTTTGAAGTTAAATTAAGATTAATATCATGAGAATAACCAATCTTTTTTAATTGTTCAACTCTTTCAGCACTTAATTTTTGTAAACTACTACAATCGTTCACTTTTTTTTCATCTAAATATTTTTGATATTCTTCTACTATCTCTTCTTTTCAATAATCTGCTTCCTTCTCTTCTTTTGAATAGTCTTTTCAATAATGTTTGTTGTCTTTTAACCAAACATAATAGTTCAAATCATTAGGTGTTAGATCCTCATGCCACTCCAGCCTTGATTCCTCTGCATTTTTCTTTCTTCTTAATGTTCCTATTCTTAAGTCGTTTTTTATTTTTTCAACCTGTCAGCGATTAAATCCTTTCTTTTCTCACTCTTTTTTTAACTCAGGAGTAAAGTCTTGATGGATGTCTTTTCAGGTTAGTTCATTGTACTCTTCTTTTAATCCATCTATGCCTAGTTTTTCCTCCCTACTTTTTGTAGGGTCAAGACTTTTCTCCGTCTTTAGGTAATAAGCAAATTCATAATCGCTAGTTTTCAAACCAACCTCCACTCATTGAATAACTTCCTCGAAAGAAAAGTCAAAGTCTTCTCAATGTTTTTTTATTTTTTCATCAGTAAATATTTTCGATTTCTCCTTTATGCGATTATTAAATAAATTCAACTTCCCATTTATATTCTTGACTCCGAATTTGTCATGATAATTGCAACTATAACTGATTCGTTCAATACTATTTGGCAAAAATTCTACACCACTATCTATATCAGTATTACTAATATCTAGTTCTTCTAATTTACTTAAATTTTTTAAGGATTCTAAACTACCGTAAAATTTATTATTTCCTAATTTTAATACTTTCAAATTCACTAAGTCCTTTAAAAAAGATAAGTCTTGATGGAACTTAAATTTTTTACTATCTAGATCTAAATATTTTAAATTTGGACAATTTTTTATTTGGAGTTGGGATAACTTTCAATGAGAACCAATTTTTATTTTTTCTAAATTAGGAAAATCTTCAATGACTAATATGTCATCGTTGATAACTATTTCATTATTAGTCTGATCTTTTGTTCTGTGACCCGAATCGATTTCTTTTACTTCTTGTTTGTTATGATATTTTCAATCTAGAAAGTCTCGAGAATCTACTCTTATGCAACCAGAAAAAGTTAGTTCGGGAGTATTTTTTTCGGGTTCAAAAATTATTTTACCCAGTCGAGGGTTACTAGAAATATCTATTTCACATGTACTAGGAATATTAGATAAATCCAAATCACCCTCTAAGCCTTGACCACGAGCATTTATATTATAATTAAAATTCTGCCCCCATACTACTTCTTTTGGATAATGTTTATCCAACCATTCTTGTGCGTTTACCATAATAATGTTTTATTCTATAATAATGTTTTATTTTTTAGCAAGTTGTTCTATACTAATTCGTAGTTCCTCTTTTGTTTGCTCAGTTATTTGGTCTTCTAAATTGATTTGAGCAGAATCAACAGGTACTTGTAAAGACTGAGAATTACCAAACCCTTTACTTATATCTTCGCTACTTCGGGAGTCAGACTGTTGAGTTTTAACCTTGTTTTCTCTAATTTCTTCGAGTACACTTTCTAAGTTCGTTCTTTCGTTTGGTTCATCTTTCCAGCATTGTTCGATAATACTCTGAATGCTTTGGGGAGCATCACTTGGTATCTCTCCCTTGATAATTCCTGGCACAGTACATTTAGCCGCTATTTCTCAAATAACAGTACCTAAAGCATAAATGTCCGATTGCTCAGAATACTTTCCGCCTCTTAATAATTCAGGGGCCATTCATCCTAAAGTTCCCACTATATCTTTTTCTGATTGAGAAATACTAATTCCTTTAATCCTCGATAAACCGAAATCCGATATTTTAACTTCATTATTCTTAGTTAATAAAATATTCATACTTTTTAAATCCCGGTGGATGACATTTTCATGGTGAATATAGGCTAACCCTAATGCCATTTGATTGATAAATTCAGCGTTAAGAGTTCAATCATGTTCCTTATTTTTATTATCATTGATAAAATTTCTTAGAGTTCCGTTCTCCGCATAATCCATGATAATAAGTAACTCTTGACCATCTAAATAAGTTCCGTAGTATTGGATAATGTGTTTATTTTTTAGACTTTTCAAAATATTAATTTCATTAACAATCTCTTTGATATCACTATTTGAGATATTACTCTGGATAAGCAGTTTTTTAACCGCAACATCTTGGAGTTTTCATTTACCCCGATAAACTTCGGCAAACCCGCCTCTTCCAACTGGTTTTTCTTCTAAAATAGGTTCAACAATATTTTGCTCATTATCAGTTAATTTTTGGATAATTTGGTCGTGGTAAGAAACAAGTTTTTTTTCTGATTTTTGATGATTGTTATCATAATAATTAGTTATTTGGGAAGCCTGGTTTTTTTCTCCTAACAGTAATTGTTTAGAGTCAAGTTTTTTCTCTAGTTCTATTTGCCATCTTGCTATTTTTTTACAATCCTTAATGACGCGTCTCACTTCATTCATATCCTCGCTCCCCAGTTTCTTTTTCATCTCTTTTTTGATTTTTCGACATTCTTTTCCATACTTTTCACACTTTTCATCATAATCAGGCGAGTCTTCTTCTAATTCTTTAAATCTAGTAAGTTCGATTTTTTTCTCAATTAGTTCTTTTAAAAACTCTTTTTCCGGAGCAAAATAAGTATAAGCATGATAAACTTTTTCTCATTGCTGTTCTATTAAGTTTTTTAGTTCTTGTATTTGAGATTCCAAAAGAATTACTTTCACTTCCCTTTGCTCAAAAAAAGATTTATTTAGTTGTAATAGAGAAACTAGTCCTTGCAAGTCTCCTTGAAAAGTATTAGTTCGAACATTGAAAAAAATATTTTGTTGCTTGAGAAAGTTTCTAACATCATGAGCATTTGCTATATTATGACCAATTTTTTCTAAGTTTTTAGTTAATTTTTGAAAGAAAAATTGGTGTTCTTTTCAGACTTTAAAACTATATTCATCTTGACCTTTTTGTAAATTTTTTAATAAATAGTAATCTTGTAGTTCTTCTTTAATTTTACCACAATTGGTAACAATTTCTTTACCTCATAACTTTTTTCTTTTGTCATCGCAACCAATTATTTCCACACTGTCTGATAAATATTCCAAACCTTGGTCAACATCAGTACCAGTAATATCCAATCTTTTCAACTTAGTTAAATTTTTTAAAGATTCTAGATTTCCGTAAGTATCAGTGTTCCTTAGATCTAAATTCTCTAAATTTTCAAATTTGCTGAACTTAGATAAGTCCTGACTAGGAAAATCACTTTCTCCAATAACCAATTTAGTTAATTTTTCAAAATCTAGATTATCAAGAAACTCTAAATTAGTAAGGTGATTATTGCCTATATCAATCTCTTTTATTTGAGGGCAATTAATAATATCTAATCTTTTAAACTTTTCATACATATTGTGAGCAACAAAAACCTTTAAATTAGGTAAATTTCTTAAAGTTATGCTAGGAAAATCATTCATTCGAAGAGAAAGTTGATTAGGTTTGTAAACAGAACAACTTAATTTTTCTAGATTATCTCACCCCTCAATAATTAAATCGCCTTTCAGCAAATTTTCATCAAGATTTAATTCAACAGTAACTTTCCTTTTTTCATCAGGATACCAAAATTCTAATCAATTGTGCGGATTGCGGTATTTTTTTTCTAATGTTATTATGTCACTAGGTAGTAATTCCGAGGGCTTGTAACCCTGAGTTTTCAAGTAATAAGCAAACTCAAATTCTCTAGGCTTTACTCCTTTTTCTACTCATTTCTTGGCTTGCTGATAATCAAAACCATAATTTTCCCAATAATCTTGAACATATTTAAAGTATGAATCAATGTTTTCCCAGTTACCAATCTCTGCTATTTCTTGCTCTTCATCAACAAATGATTCTTCATTCGCCTCTTTTTTTTTACTCAAGTTATTATATTCCTCTCTAAGTTTATCAATTCCAAAATAATCAGTAGGTTTTGTAATATCTTCGGGAGTGATTTCTTTATCTCATAAGTACTTAGCTAAACCACTCTCCGTAAGTTTCAAATAAGGAGCAAATTTAATTCACCTTTGTGTTTGATCATGATCAAAACCTTTTTCTTCTCACTCCTTTCGTATTTCCAAAGTAAACTCTGAATTAATGTCTTTTCAAAATGGGATAGAATAATCTTGTCACAAATTCGTTAATTCTTTTTCCATTTTTTGCGGATACCAAGCAAAGGAATTTGCTAGACCATTTTTTTTTATAATTGATCTTATTTCTTCACTGATATTTTTTTTTAACTCTTGAGGGACAATGTTTTTTTTCCTTAAATAATTAGCAAAATCATAGTCGTTAGCACTCAGACCAGCTTCTATTCAAGATCTAATTTCTTCAAAAGCAAAACCAATATTTTCTCATTCGTTTTGCTTCCTGCTATTAAATAAATCTAACTGTCAAGCAATTTGTTTTACCTTGCTTACGGGTCTTTCTTTAAAAGAATAACTTACAGGAAAGGTATTAGTGGACTCAGTAAGGGTAATGGGTAGGTATTTAACTCCGCCATTAATATCTGTATTCGAAATGTCCACAGAATTTAGACAAGTCATGTTTTTTAGTGGTTCTAAAGACCCATAAAAACGATTGCAAATACCTTTGTCAATCTTTTCTTTTCTATAACTTTTCTTTCAATTTTCATCAAATGAGTTGTCACCAATAATATTGCCTACTCACAAATTTTTCAGATTAACTAAATTATTAAGAAAAGTTAAATCTTGCTCAGAAAAATTATTGTTATTTATGGATAACAATTCTAGGTTTTTGTTTTTACTTAAATCCAATTCAGTTAAAAGGTTGTCAGAACAGTGGAGGCTTTTTAAATTTTCCAAATGAGTAACGGTTAATTTTTTTAAGTTTGTATGAGAAATACTTAAGTTTGTCAATTTTAAATTACTACCAATATCTAAGTCAGTAAGTAAAGGATTGTTAGAGACTCGTAATACTTCTAAGTTAGGGAATTTGTTTAAATTAGTATTGACCAATCTTGAATTAGAAATAATCAATCTTTTTAAGTTTGGGCAATTAAAAACAATAAATTCTCTAATTATTATGTTTGTATCTCTGTAATCATCGCTAGGAACCAAATCGATTAAGCGATGGCAATTACTTACTTGCAACTTGATTAAATTTCCTCCCTTTCCCCATCCTGTTCCGAGTTTTATTTTTTCTAATTGCGGAAAATCGTCAATTATCAATTCACCTTCAATATACTCTTGGCTGTTACCCAAATCGAACTCTTTTGCTAATTGTTTGTGGAAACAATAAGTAACTACTGTTTTGTCTAATCATTCTTGAGCATTTATTTTAATAATAGTTTGCTCTTTTTTATTTAATATCTCACCTAACTGAGGATTACCAGAAACATTTATTTCCTGCAAACTATGAAAATCACTTAGATCTAACTCCCCTTTTAATTTTTTATTACTGAGATCTATTTTTTCAATGCTTCATCTTTTTTCTTGTGGATAGTGTTGTTTCAAATACTCTTGAGCATTAACATGTTTTTTTCTTGAGCGATTATTTTTTATATCTTTTCTTGTTTTTGGCAAAGCAATTTTTCTAAACTGGTAACTTTTGGCATTTAAATCTGAAAAGTTGCTATTATTTTCTTCATCAATCTCTAGATTTTGTGGACTCGTGTTTATTTTTTCTAGCCAAGAAGAAAAATTATTATTGAAATTTAAGTTTAATCTTTCATGATTTTCATTAACTTCTTTCTCTTGATTAGTATTCAAAAAAAAATTAAATTCAAAATTGTTTAAAAATGACTCATTAGTATAATTTAATAGATAATTATCATACTGATCTCTTAACTGTTCCTTATTTCCATTATTTGACATCCACTCTACTCCAATTTTTCTATCTCTCAACCAAGCACAAAATCCCGCATCTTCTTTTTTCATCCCGATACTTAATCATTCTTTACATTCCTCTTTACCAAATCCTTTCTCTATTCATTCTTGTGTAATTTTTTCATTAAAATTCAAAAAGAGTTTGCCGTACTCTTTTCAGTTTTTTTTCAAAGTTAAAAAATTAGTAGTCAAATCTTCTTCTTTAGAAATTCAAACTTTTGTTATTTGTTTGCTTTTTGGTTGATTTTCCGAGTTATTAGTTAGGTCTACTTCCGAAACTAGAATTTCTGTTATTTCACTACTTTTTCATTTTTCTTTACTTCGTTGCTCTTTTTTCAGTTTCTTCTCTGCTCGTTCAAATAAATCATAACTATTAACATCAAATTTATCTCCTCAAACATTAGCGAAAATCTTAACTCTTTCGTAAGTAAAACCTTTATCAGTTCATTTTTTTATTAATTCCTCAGTAAAATCGGAATGTATTTCTTTTCAGTTAGTCACAATAATTGTTTTATATATTATAAAGTTATTTTATGCTTTTGGTACTCATTTTTTCACTCCTTATTTTATAAGTTGATCTTTGCTACCAGTCAATCACGGTCTATAAATTTTACAATCCGGCATATAAAAAGTTCTTTAAATTTCTGAAAAAATTAGTGAACTGGCAAGAATATTTTTACCGGATAAGGTTGAATTTGACTTTTTAATTCTTTTTCTAACTTGTCTTGAAATAATTCCCAATCATATTGTTGTTGAATTCCTAATCAAAATTGACCACTGACTGGTCAATAAATTGCTAAACGAGCAGCGGTGTCAACAGTAATGCTTCGTTTACCTTGGCAAATTTCATTAATTTTTCGCACTGAAACTTTAATGTCCCGGGCTAATTGACTTTGTGAAATTCCCAAAGGGNTTAGAAATTTGTTTTGGAGTATTCGACCTGGATGAACTGGATTTAATTTAAGATTGTTTTTAATCATAATGTTTAGTAATTTCTACACTGTAAGCCCGCTGGTCTTTGCCTCAATAGAAACAAACCCGATAGGGAGTATTACCAATGCTGATGGCTCATTGNCCTTTTCTATCTCCTTTTAGTTTATGGAGGTCATTGCTGGGCGGAAAGGCTAAATCATTTAAACTAGTCGCGTTATTAAGCATAACCAAANTTTCCAAGGCTTCATCGGCAATCATGCTAAATTTTTTAACAAATTTACGATTTCACAACCGCCCGGTTCATTTATCACCAAAACTGGCAATGGTTTTCAACAGCATTTTTACAGTATATGTAATATTTTAGTATTTTTTGGTTGTAAACTCCGAAATAATTGCCTTTCATCTTAACCAACTGGATAGCAATTTCTAATTCACAAATGATTATTCGTGCCATCTTTAAACCAAAAAACCAACAAGTAATCCTTTTCACGTTAATNCTTTTAGTGGGCTTCATTNTAATTCGACCATTTAATTCAAATACTAGAATATTTAAAATCAATTCATTATTCATTACATCACTGTGTTCTTCCTTGTAATGGTTATGTGAACAATATTTTTCTTTTTAAAAGTAAATTCGAATAAACAAGCATAAGTTCATTGTCACTCTTGGTAAATTTCACCAAATTCCTCCTTTTCAAGCCTAAATAACTCGGACATGATTATCTTTTTTAGATTCTATCACTAATTTTATTTCGGCTGGAGAAAATAAGCAACTAGCAGCATTAACTAAGTAATCTAAATTAAATTTGCTAATTCGGTAAAAAAGAATATCCTTAGTTTCCAAAACAGTTAAATTAATTTTGCGAACTATGGCTTCATCGGATAAGTTATTATCTTCCTGAAAACNTAATATTTTCTCACACAGTTCGTATTTAGTTTTCTCAGCAAAGGTAGCATCTCTTGGCAAAGCCCGGAAACCTTGTCCAATGTTTTTAGGATTTTCAATTTCAGACAGAATTTCTTTAAATGATTGCTCTTTTTTAATGTTTTTTTTCATAATGAAACTATTTAGAAAATTGTTCAATTTGAGTTTGTAGTTGTTGATATTCCTTAAACTGNTCTCTTAAATCTTCCATTCTACTACTGTCATTTAGAAGTTCAGTAGGAGTTAGTTTTACCTCATCCCGGAGCCAAGCACAAAAATTATAGTCAATGGGTTGTAATCCAGTATTTATTCAGTCTTGGACTTGGGAGTAGGTGAAGTTTAGATTTTGTCATAAGGAGATTAGTTCTTCGGTAAAACTGGGGTTAATATTAACTCAGTTTGAAGTATTAAATTCAGTAATATTTAGTTCTATTTGCTGGGAGAATTGATTATTATCATCTATTTCCATTGGCTCTTCTACCAACTCACTTAATTTAATCGATTTACTTTCTCCTTGGGTTTCAGCAGATAGAGAGAGTTGCCTCTTGACTCTTGCTATTAGTTCTTGGCTTGGCTTTTTTGTAATATCGATATCAAAATCTAACTCTTCAGAACGATAACTTTCATAGGTTGGAGATATTAGAGCATTGTTTAATTTTGGAACATCAATTTTTGTGCAGTAAATAATTTTTAGGTAGTTTATACTCGATAAATTACTGCGGGTTCATTCACTAGTTTCTTGCGAATTTTGCGGTTTTGGCAATTTCTCAAGGTTGCTTCTAAAATCAAAAGGTTGGCTTGTATAAGAAAATGAAGTTGTATTTTCTAGAACAATATGATCTAATCTGTTTAACTCCTCTATTTTTTTAACTTNCTGAGTAAATTCTGTATCTTCATTTCTTTCCATTTCCCAGTACCAACCACTTAAAATCTTATTTAGTTTTTCTGATGTTGGACGCTGCGAGGGATTAGCATCTCAGCATTGTCTAACCAATGTTTCCAATAATAGCGGTAGATTGACATTAAATTTTGGGCGAAATCCATCATGTATTTTTAGAGACAAAAAAACATCGTGAGAACAGCCATAATAAGGGGATAACCCACAGAGTATTTCATAAACTACCATTCCAAAAGAATAAATATCACTCGCTTGAGTATAAGGTTCTCCTCACAAGACTTCAGGAGCTACATAAGGCAAAATTCCGTAGACTTTTTTTTCATCAGTTTCATCAACTGGTCGACATAAGCCTAAGTCAGTGATATAACAAATTCCATGGTCATTGTTAGAAATAACCTTTNCGGACTTTCAATCACTTAATATATTTCCTGGGTGAAGATCTCGGTGAATTAGTTTCTTATCATGAATTCACTTTAATCCATTTGTTATGTACATTAACTGTGAAATTTTATCCTTGAAATTTGATTTAACATAATTTTCGTTTAATCATTGCCTCAAATTTCCACCATCAATATACTGCATTACCATTACATAGTTTCTACTTTTAGGGTCTTGTGAAATTCCGAAACATCTTGCAATATGACCATTATTATCAATTAATTTATTATGAGTAACCTCTAACAAGAAATCGGTAGTTATATCTTGAGAATTATTCAAAATTTTTAGAGCAACCTTTCCTTTCGGATAAGTTTTTGCTCTCTCTCATTGGTTATCAATAATACTTCAACACCAAATGTAACCATTTTCTCAGTCAGATTTATAAACTTTTCCAAAGCCTCCTTCGGCTAGGTATTTAATGTTAGTAAACTGTTCGTAAGGAATTCATTCCAAAACTCCTGCTTGACTAGTTGCTTCTAATTGATAATTTTGAAGAAATTCATCTATTTTAGGATTACCACTGGTTCATTTGTCAAATTCCTGNTGAAAATGTTGAGAACTACATGGGTGACACCAGCCAGCAAAAAAAGTTCCAGTATTAGGCTGGAAGCATTCCCAACATAATCCTTTTTCTACATACCTGTCCCTTAATTCTACATTAGGTATTAATTTGTTAACTAATGATTGTTGTTCTGGAGTCAATTTAATAGATCAGTTACATGAAAACTGTTTAGTACCATTGTGGGAATGCGGAAAGTCTTTTATTTGGTTAAACACATCAAAACTAATCTTAGGTTGTTCTTCTTTCCAATATTCTCTATGTTGTTCTCTTAAATCCTCATCAAAGCCATAACTAGAGATGGTTTCTGGTACNTCCTCTACTATGTTATTTAATCACCATGCATAATCGGCATCAACTGGTTGCAACCCAATATCAATCCACTCTTTTGTTTTTTTATAATCAAATCCTTTATCCTTTCACTCCGATTGTAGTCCGAAAGTAAAGTCTTGATGAAGATTTTTTCAATTTTTCTCAAAAAAGTTAGAAACTAGTATAATCTTATTTTTTAGAACCTCTAAACTTTCTTTGCTAATATCATTATCTCTCACTTCTACATAATTTTCTTCTCCAATTTCCACAAACTTCCCTGGGCAACTACCTTTAACATCTTCAGTTAGTCAAGAAGGTTCATATTCGACGGGATTACTTTTTTCTTTGAATTTAGAAGAGAGAANGGAGTGAGTGGGGGGAACACAAAAGATCAACTTTATTAGCCCTTTTAAAATCTCTTCTTCTTTAGTGTCACGAACAGTTCTGTCTAAAAAGCATTGGATGATATTTTTTGATTTTAAATCGTAATCTTTTTCTGAAAGTCAAGCATTGTCATAAAATTCCTTGTGCATATGCAATGAAGTATGTCCAAAATGTGAACTTATATGAATAGTCCAAAAAAGACTACTTCAAAATTTATCATCTTTTTGTTCGAGAAACTGTTTAGTAATTATGCTGTTTGCCTCCTTGCTTTTTTTGAAACCTAATTCCCGTCTTCTGTCTTTTCTTCACTGAGAAAAGTCATAGCACAAAACTCTTCCCTCCCAATAAGGCTCTAAAGGAGCAAGTAAATTATCAACTTCCGCTCCCTCATGCTTTCCTGAAGAAAAAATACTCTCCAAACTTTCAGGTAGATACTCGAGACCGCTGTTAATGTTTGTTCTCTCAATGTTAAGA
>QKYT01000840.1:0-20915 GCA_003550305.1 Glomus cerebriforme | reverse complement strand
TAATGAAGGTAATGGTTCTACTGAACCATATTTTTGAAAATGACATATTATTCTATATACAGAGGTTTTGCCAATTGTAAAATGTTTTGCGATTCTTCTTTGCGAACTTCCACATATCCATTTTTCAATTATTTGCNAGNNAAAATGAGTTGTAATTTTTAATTTCGTCATATCTGATATGAAGATTAGATTTGTTTACAAAAATTTATTTGCATTTNGTGTGTCACGTGTCANGTGTCATAAAAATCTCAAAAATAGAAATTTACCAGGTGGTCCGTGAGCAATGAAATTAGCTGTAAGAATATTTTACCATATATTATTATTTAATTAAGAGTTTAGTTAGAATACTTGCATATCAATCAGAAAATATTATCCCGATATTAAGAAAGTTTATATATAAGATTTTATTATATTTTTTGATAACTATTAATAAAATTGCAATTATTAAAAAAAACCTGCTGATATTGTTAAATAGAATGCATACCAACTAAACTTTTTTATTAAGTCCTAACAAATCCATTATAATAGAGAAATATTGTATTATAATATAAAATTAATTGATAAATATCATTTTCAGATTTTATACTACCAATGAACAAACCAGTGATGACAGTAAGGATAATTATATTTCCAAATAGTTTTATCATAGGATTCTATTAGATAAATGTAAAAAAATCAAGAAAACGAGAAAACTAGATTATTTGTGTGAAAAATTTCTGCAATAAATATAAACAAAAGCAAATCATAAATAAATAAAACAAATCATACTATTTTGTTACGATGTTTCATTCTATCTGCTTGAATTGCTTTTAAACAAGCTATTTTATCTTCTTTACTATTGAGATTAATGTAATATTTAAGTGATCTTTTGGATAAACTATCATGAATCTTTTGTAGTTCTTTTGGTAAATCTAATGGTGTAGTCAAAACAGGTGTTTCAAAAAGTATAGTAGGTGTAGAAGGTACAGTTCTTTCAGAAGATACAGTAGGTATAAAAGATATGGTAAGTACAAAAGGTACACTTTCAAAAGGTACAAGTTCCTCTACTAAAATGATAAAATATTGTTAATAAGTTTAAGTGCATGAGTTAAAATAAAAAACTTAATTTGTGATTTGTTTAAGAACTAGAGAATTATTTCTATTTTTCAGAATTTTTATTTCTTTTATGAATACAAGTTTACCTTTCTTATATGAATTAATGGATAAGGAAGTTCTGAAATTTATATATTGGAATTCAGAATGATAGGAAGACATTTTTCTGAATTTATGAAAACCTAATGCTATTCTAGTAGAAAATTATTTTCTTCAAAAATAATTAAATAAATAACTACTTAAGATCTTACTATTATCTGCATTATTATTACTCATATTGAAATATCCTAATGTTAAGAATTACTAATCCATAAAGTATAATGAAACAAATGAAATATAAGAATGAGTTTGAATAAATAATTAAGCTATTTACTTTATTTGTAATAATAGTGATATATGATACATGATATTATAAAATGATAATCACAATCTGAATAATTTAAATCTTATAAAAAACTGGCATTTTTATGTGGATGTAGATGATGGAAAACAAGAATTAAAGGCTTTGCATTTTACTCAAAATATAATATAACAAGAAAAAGAAAATAAGAAATAAAGAAATGTTATTATATAATTTTTCATAATATATTTATTTTAATTTTTGCAAAAAATAACTGATTATCTGAAATGTGCAAGAGATATTCATCATGTATAATAAGTATATCATTGAAATAAAGTTTATCATATGATTAGTCAGTAGATCTTACTTTTATTAGTCAGTTGTAAGTATGAAGAGTCTTTACAATTATCATATAACACAACATATATTACAGACTAAAACTCCTGAATTTTTGTATTTATTTTTCATATATTTTCTAGCACATTTATCAGATGATATAATAAGAACTGATCATAAATAAAAAAAAATGTGTGAAGCTCAAAGAAAATTAATGTTTATAATAGATCATATAATGATAAGCAAAGTTTATTACTACCATAAATTATACTTCTATCGATTAAAAGTGTAAAATGTCTTCACAATTATCATATAACCTCTTATTTTCTAATCTAACTTATTAATTTAACAATACTGTAAATATAAATAGATCAACAAGACTTTTTTTTTGCTTTTATTCAGAGAGGTAAGAGAAAATTATAAATTTACTTACTTTATTCTTATGTAGATATACTTTTCACATTAGATATTATTATAAAGCTATATTTTGCTTTAAATAATATCTAGAATACTGAGACTATATTAATAAATGACTTGGTTTTAATGATATGAGTAGAGAAGAAAGATTATTAGCTTTTATATATAAAATATCAACTGAAGTAATGGATGTTGATAACAATTTATTAGAAGTATTTCCTTAAAATAATTATTAATTCTCTGTGCTTTTATACAAATTATCTTAAAAAATTGGCAAAGCCAATTTCCATACCATCTATTGCTATTATAAATTTAACTTAGCAATAATCATTTATCTCAATAAATTAATAGAGAAAAGGCAGAAGAAAGCATGACATAAGTTAAATACAAAGGTTTAGAGATATTTACCAGATGCTTCTTTAGCTGTAATAAAGGATAAAATTAAAAAGATTAGAAAAATGTATGATATTTTTAGTGTTAGGTCCTCAACTTTTAAAGATAATATTGACTTCATAAAAACAATAGGTTCTAAAAGAATCTTGCAATATATATATGCTAATATACTATCTACCACCTATAAAAGTAATAATATGAACTATGCTAGATCTAGATTTACCCTTAAAAAAATTAATTTACATTTAAAATTATTTTACTTTTTAATTTTTTTGTTTATTAGCAATGCAATTATAATTATACCAAAATATTAATAAAAACAAAAAAAAAAATTATTCTAAAATACTGTAGTATTAAATTTTATTTTATAGTATTTTTAATTGTATAAAAACTGAATCTTTCAAAAGTTTGGTATAAAAAATGTAATTAATATTTAATAAAGTTTAACATATGGATTGGTAGTCTCTTTCAATCAAATTGAAACCTTTGTAAATAAGTTTAAATATAATATTTATAATATTAAGAAATCTCCTATATAGTTTCTTATTTTAATAATTTTTATTTCTGATGTTAATAATAAATTTTTAATAATACAATTCTAGTAAACATTAATAAATTGTATACTCAAAATACAAATTTTCTTGAATAATTTCTTAAAAAAAAAAGGATTGCTTAAGTTATTAATTATAATTACATCATAATAAATGTACTTCAAAAGATTCGAGATCATTTTTAAGAGATAATTGTTTGGACTTGGAAAAAGATAACATCGATATTATCCGATATTTCCACATACTATATGCCGATCAAAGTTGACATTATTTTCATGGGGTGCTTAATATCAGAAAAATATGGTATACAGTACGTACTTCAGCAATATATGATTATAAAAGACGACTATCCAGAATTTATTTCTATATAATTTTTTATATAAACCTAGTTACAATTGGATTTTTTTTTATAAGTATTAAAAATTAAAAAATAGATTATTTGCAACATAGTGATGCAAGTATCGAAAGATTCATTAAAAAACACTAATTACGATGGATAAAAATTAAAAATTTTACACGTATAATATAATAATAGATAATTAATAATAAACAATATGATAAAATGATTACGTCTGTACAAAATGCATCTAACATATCAAAAAATATATAAAATATCTCTCTTATATTATTATATCACTCTTATATTTAAATTTCTCATTTTTAAATTCCTTACACTGTATAATCAATATACATTACATATGTGATAATATTTACTTCACCCACTTTATTCCTCTGTTGTTAAAGATTTTTTCAAACTACCTAACATTTTACGCCCTTTCCTATGATCAAGTATGCTTCTACTAACACGGCTTTGTGGACCAAATTGCCTCTGTGTAACGAAATTCCAATGGACCATCAACCATGAAGTATGATAAGCTAAGTGATCATAATATTCCGATGCTATTCGATGCACATCCGGTAATCTAGACCATGGAATCTAGATAATTTAATAATTTCATGAATAAATAGAATCAATATATATAAATAAACAGCAGGTTTCAAAATTCTGTAATTAGAACTGATCTATTAAAAAAAAAATAAAATAAAAAAAAAAAAGATTAATAACCAATCGTCAGCTGATCCTCATGACAATCAATTTATCACGGATATCACGCTTTAAAATACAGAATTTTGAAACCCGCCGTAATACATAATATATACATATATATATAAATACCCTCGTAAAATCGTGATGTTCAGTGTGATATCCGATATTCATGAAAATTTTATTTAAAGTCCCATAATAAGAATACGTTTCTTGTCCATCGTCAAATGTATAATGTTCTTGAATGAAATGGGCGGCTGCGGGATGAATGCTATAACCAAACCAGAGTGATAAAAACAAATAAATTATACCCCTTCCACCACAAAAGGAATATATAAGAATATTTGTAATAGCTGTAAAAATCCAATTTATATATTCCCAATTCTGAGGACTTTTTAACATGGTTAAACCACGATAAAGATAAATTGCCGGACAGAAATTAAGCCACAATAATTTTAATAAAGTATTACCACGAATAAACCTCCTTTCCCATTCCAAAGGTAAATCGGGATCAATCCCATCTACACCTTGAAACACATGATGTTCTAAATGATAACGACGAAAGGACATCGCCACAGGTAAAGGAATTGCTATATTTGCCAAGAGTCCAACAATTCGATTTTGACATCTTGTAGGAGCGGCGAGAGAATGAGTTGCTTCATGTATTATAACATAATAAATTTGAGTTATAATTCCTCCGACAACATAAGAATAAATGATCATTGTCCAATTCCAATCTACTAAAATACGACCAAATGTATAAGCAGCTATAATTTGTATTAAGGTAACTATGATTGTAATAGGTATAGTTTTAATATCGTAACCGTATAATCGTTCAATTTCAGGATGCTGCTTTAAAATCGTAATTCTACGCTTCATATGAGGTTCATCCAAATCGTCATAAGCAAAGTCATCTTCAATATAAGCGATAGACTTTTTCCAATCGCCTATATAAAGAGGGTGTCGATAGTCATATTGAATTTCATCCTCAAGTTTTACGGAAGGTGGCGTCATTTTTAATTCGGAATTTCTCTATTTTTGGTATTTCTTCTTTTTTTATAAGTTATTTTCTTTTTTAAAGTTTTTCAACTAATGCGGGTACAGGAAATGAGAGAAAAAAAGTTGGAAAGATAGAACGATTTAATTACTAGAATTGCAATTTTTCATGCTTATAAAATTTGAACAACACGCCATTTTTTTATGTTCCACAAGTGCTCCCAATTTGAGCGGGTTTTTCTTGATTATCGAGTGAGGAATTTTGTTTTCTTTGTATAATACTATTGTACATCTAAAAAAAAAAATCATCATCCCACTTTTTTTTCGTCGAATCAAATCTTACCATTAAATTAATTGTCATAATAGTACCTTATAAGTTATAAATTGTAACCAAAGATAATGGACTTTCGGAAAAGTTCCAGGAGGCTTATAAGTAAAAATAGTAGAAAAAAATCGTATGATCATTTTTATGGCATGTCTCATGAACTAGTTTTGAATCAATAATATTTTGACTACGGAAGATCTACAAATAAAATAATATTAAAATATATTGCATTCAGATCATTTATTATTATTATTTTTTTTTTGTTAGAATGATATTTTTAGTCATGAGGCTGATTGTAAATCAATATATTTATTCCAATATTAGTTAGATGGCTGGAATGCAAACTTTCCTTTATCGGTATAAAAGAAAGAACAATTGGGTTCACAAAAAAATTATCTCTATAATAAAAGTTATAAATTAGAATGGGAAGGGATCAACAGTAAATTTATATAAATAGCTAGTATTTTGGAGTACCTTGGAGGCATTCTATTCTTTACTGAGAATATGTTAGATTTACAAGAAAGAATTAGGTCGGAAGTGGAAATTTTATTCAGATAGGAATTTTATCATGAAGTTTAAATTAGGAAAATTTCTGGAAATTTTTATATTCCGAATTTCCAATTTTTATCGGGTATACAAAGAAAAATACGGTTTACTCTTTAAATTTTTCTAACAAAGGTTGTTTATATACATTAATTTCGGAATTGGTTCCGGATTATCCCTATTATTCGGATTATATTTGGTTAATGTATGATATTCAGATAAAGAATTCGACCTATCCGGATTTATCCTAGGGTTGGCGCAGACAATAATTTTAAATGATGTATATCAAATGAGTTCTTGAATCATCCAACATAAAAAAAAATTTAATACGTACATTCTTTAAAAGATGAGTGAGTATATGGTAAAAGTAGTATATATAAGTACGATATTGATATAGAAGGTAAAGTACGAAGTTAATTGTACTAATTATACTGAATAGTGAAAAGTCATAATTATTTTAAAAACCTTTGGGTATGATCGATCATATATAACTTTAACAAAAAATAAAGTATTGTCAAAAAAAAAATTATTATTTTTTACAAAAATTTGGGTATTGCTAAAGCTCACTGGTGGTGATTGTCACTACCAATGATTGTCACCGCTTACGTCAGACGTTTTACGCAATTTTGAAAAATTCAACATTGTTATTTCGGCCAGAATTAAGATACAAAAAAAAAAATAAATAAATAAATAATAACGTACTAGAGAAATACAAACGTAACGTAAGCATCTTCAAAAAGGATTCACCATTCATAGCTTGTTAACAAGAATTCATTATTCTAGGATAATTATCGTTATCCTGTTAAATTGGATCAAGATTTCCAATATTATGTGATTATATTAGTAATAATACAAACATTCGATCAATTTTGTCCGGAATTTGTCCTGTATTCATCTTATATTCGTCTTGTATTATTCTGGTATTTATTATTTCGGCGACACACTATTTTGAAATGGCGATAAATTCAGATGAAAAAACAATTAAGCAAAAAAAAAAAAAAGATGTAATTTTTTTTTTTGATTCAGACGTGGTAGAACAATTCGAATCCAATTTATTTATTTTTGAACTTAAAAATAACTTAGTATGATTGATATAAAGTAAAATACTTATTACCACATGATATGTTATAACTGTTCAATGATTTTGGAACACCTAATCTGTGTACCTATATAAAGATTTTTTTTTTAAAACCAAAACGCGTATAATAATAATATTCTAAAAAAAAATAATAATCATATTTTTTCATAAATATTTCTCATAATGCTGATTATAATAATACTATTTAGAAGTATACATCTAAATTATTTTAAAACATTAGTAACATTTCACGTTTGAAATGTCATCTTATCTTATTCTTGTTTCTTTCTACGGAACCAAATTCTACATAACAATATTTGATAAAAAAAAATCGGGAAAGGTATAAAAAAAAAACGAATTGGTATTATGATAATATATGTGTGTTTGTGCATATATTATAGGAGCATATAGTCTTAAATTCAAAATTTAATTGACCAATAAAAATGAAAGAATTATAATTAAATTGAATACGAATAATTAATTAATTGTTATGAAAATCTTAATCATTAATCATGCGAATCACGCGAAATATCCGTCGATAAAGGAACATCCTCACTATCATCTTCTTCAAATGAAGCAATCATCCACTCATTTTCCGGATTCACATTAGGTATATGACGATTTTGATTTGTAACAGGTTGTAAATTAAATTTTGCAAAAACAGTTTTCTTTATTATAAATAAGAAAACAACCAATATTAGAATTACTGTCCAAACTAATACTAATATTGCAGGTATTTTCCAAGATAAACCTGATTCAAAAGAATTATCGGGTCCATAAACTTTATAATCTGGTGAAATATTTGTTGAAGTAATAGTTTGAATGTAATTGATTGAATTATCATTGTTGTTGTAATTTTGTCGTTTATTATTATTAATATTATTATGAACTTGATCTATTACTTCTGAATCGTATTGATTTCTTCGGTTTAGAGAAGAAATATGGTGTAAAATTTTCATTTTTATTTATTTATTTATTTATTTTTGAAATTTTGATATAAATGAACGAAAATCCTTTATATTTTAAATATGATCCTCTAAATTTGTATGTAAACTTATTCTTTTTTAAAAAAAAAGAAAATTTTATTTTTTTTTTATCGGTAAAAAAAATGAATTTAAAGGCAAATCAATAATAATTTGTCATCATATTTGGACAGGCGTAATATAATGAAAAAAAAATAAGAAACACTAACGAAGTTAGGATAAAAAAAAAAAAAAAAAAGAAAAAAAAAAAAAAAAAAAAAAAAAAAAAAAAAAGAAAAAAAAAAAAAAAAAAAAAAAAAAAAAAAAAGGGAAAAAAAGGGAAAAAAAAGAGTAATGAATGAAATATTTTCAAACTATTTAAATTATTTCAGATTATTATAAATCAAAGAGAGATTATGTAAAGATTCGTTATTTTTATGATAAATGAAAATAAGTATATATACATAAAAAAAGGAGCATTAAGCTGTACCACATGTATAATAATCCTTGTAATACTTGTATAACACGCTTTTAACGGAAATCCCTAAACTTTTACGAAAAAGAAACCAAGACTTTCAACCATCCTTTGGTGTACATGTTTATTTTTGAAAACAAGATATACAAGTTTAAAATTTTATTGTTTTTTTTTTTTTTTAAAAAAAAAAAAAAAAAAAAGAACTTTGGAAGGTGGAATAATTAAAATCCTCAATTACTATAATAATAATAATAATAATAATAATAATTTATAATAAATCATATAATCGCTTAAACTTATATCCAGAGTAAATTTTATTCCTAATAAAGGTTTACTTAAAATATCTTAAAAAGCATGTGGTTCAAAAATATCGTGAGAATACCAAATATTTAAAGACCAGTCAGACATTGTGACTATCCAGAAAAAGTGCTTTAGGAGACACAAAAAGAATATCGATCTCAAGAAATTTTCGATTCGATATAAGAGATTTTCTCTTTACATTTCAGATATTTACATAACCACTTTTCGCCACTATTAAATTGCATGCATGAGATTCCGATTATTCATGCGTTATAATTGACAATGTATTTGGCGTGAAATTATGAGAAAAAAGAATTCCTAAAAACAATTTGTAACAAGAAAGAAAAAAAAACAAATAATAAAGCCGTGGCAACTCGGGGAAATCCGAATTAACCTTTTTCCCTTCCCATGTCTCACCAATTTATATTCTTTTAGGTTAGAATATCATGATATGAAATGATACCATATTTGAAATGATTTGGTATTTGTTCTCTAACTTTAGATTTATCCTAAACTTGAAAAAATTTTGTCTTATCTTTAATTTGTTACAAATAAATTGCAACGTTCAACAACAAAAAATAGATTGATCTTTTAATCGCAGTATTTCTTTGCATATAAAGAACAAAAACAAAAAATAATTTTATTCTTATATGCATATTTATTTGATTTATATAATAAGCAGCATTTTAAACTGAATTAAATAGATTTGGATTATTAATAAGTACCAAATTTTGATATTTATTTATTGGTAATCTTTTATCTGATAAGTATAATAAGTTATATATATTGGTATTTGTATTTTATTTTTATTTTATTTTTATTTCTATTTTTTTTTTTTTTTAATGTATGTAAAGAACATCTTTTTCGTTATCTCTTTTTTAAATGATTTTCATTTTATGGGAATTCATAATTTAGTTGTATAACATTATTTATGTAAACAATAACCGACACGTTTATTTTCGTGATCAAAATGTTTTCATTATTCTGCATAATAATTTATAAGAACTTTTTTTTTTTTTCCTTCTTTTTTTTCTTTTTCTCCTTAGATAAAATTGTGAATCGATCAATAAAAACATGTTTAATGCATAACAAAATCTTGGCACTGGGAATTTTTTTAGTAACCGGGATTTTTTTTATGTAACAAAGAAAATTTACAAATTTAGTTTGTTAATTGAAACACATTATTTTGGTAATTTGGCTTTTTTTTTTCTTCTTCTTCTTTACGGAAATTTGTAATTTTTAACCGAAAAAAAAATATATTTATATAACGTATATAACGCGAAATTTTTTTTTTAATTTTGGTCTAACCAATAAAAATGTTTTTTTTTTGAACTTTAAAAATATAAGTATTACAAAATAAACCGATCGACATTTTTTTTTTTTAAAAAAAAAAAAAAAAATCAAGATTTTTTGATATCGGATAAAGTACTACTAAAGGTGTACACTGTTGTACACTGCGCTGTACAATTATAAATTATAAACCAGATGTTTATCAAACACTATACATAAAAAAAAAGGGGTTTTATTTTTATCACCACGCCGTTATAATGTTTAAAATAATCGAACAAAAGTTCCTCTTCTAATCTTATATGATAATGCCTATTTGATTATTTTGTTCATTTAACTCTAATATAACACAAATTAGTTTTAGAATAACATTGTTCTTTTTTTCTTCCTATCATTTTTTAGAGTTGTTTCCAAATATCAAAATATTTACAAGCATTTTTAATTCTTAGGATTCATGTTACACAAAATAATTGATCTTCATCCAATCAAGCTTTGTCTTTAGAACCTGGTGTAAAAAAATAAAAAACAAAAATATTTGCATTATTTAGAAATAACGCGTTTTTTTTGTAATACGAGGAAACATTCATTAATTTTCGATAAACAGAGATTATTAATCTATTAAATTTATTAAGAATTTTTAATCAAAGAAAAAAAAATCGCTTTTTTTTTTTTTTTCGTCCACTATTATTAAATAAGTATACACATAAAAGAAAAGATATATATATATATATAAAGTTAAATATTATTGTTAACGTTGCATAATTATAATGAAAAGTCTGCGACGTTTATATTGCGGGCAACTTAATTGCTTATTTGATTGACTAATAATAATAAAAAAAAAAAAGAAAGAGATCAGTAAAATCTTTTAATAATTTTTTTTTTATATAAGGAAAAATAAAAAACTTTCGTACACTTAGATATGATTGCCGGCTATGATTAATATTCTTAAAGATGAAATATTAAAGTTTGTCATTTAAAATGATTTTATTAACTTTCAATCTTTCTTTTTTTCCTCTTTTAAAACTAAATACCATAAGGATTATCGAATGTTTGAATTGGAAATGAAACGTATTATAATAATAAACCAGCATATAATTAGGTTTTCAAGTTTTGAGAGAAATCAATTCGAGAACGAGAGATATAATCGTTTTAAGAAAATCGAGAATTCAAAACGGGGGGTTTTTTTTGACACATAGTCATAAACGAACGGATGGACCGGCGAACGAACAAGGTCAACGAACGAAAAAAAAGGAAGAAAAAATAGATATATATATATATATATATAACGAGTACGAATAATATTTTTTTTTTTTTTTAAAAAAAAAAAAAAAAGTATTAAACACTTTTTATAGTATTAAAATAATAATATTACCTTATTAATATAATCCATATAATCCATATAATCCATTTACGTTTTCTCAATTATGCGAACGCCGGATTACCTAATATCGTAATTCAACAATTTAGCCACATGAAAATCTGAAAAAAAATTTTCTCGATTTTTTTTAAAAAAAAAAATTATTTCTTTCTTTCTTTCTTGGAATAATAAGGGATACTTTGTTATTATCATATGTTAAGGTATGCAATCTATATATTATCATGAGACATCTAAATTAAAAAAAAAAAAAGATTTAAAAAATAAATTTCACACGAAATTATTTCACAAGATACACAATACATCTTAAAGAAATTCATCTATCGATATTATGTAAGATTAAAGGCAATATTTGTCGCTGGAGATCCTATGATCCTTTTGAATCTGGTATTTCATGATATTTCAATAAGATCAATGATATCATAAAGTTAAGAAGTAAATCTTTTTTTTTTNTAAACACTTTTTATAGTATTAAAATAATAATATTACCTTATTAATATAATCCATATAATCCATATAATCCATTTACGTTTTCTCAATTATGCGAACGCCGGATTACCTAATATCGTAATTCAACAATTTAGCCACATGAAAATCTGAAAAAAAATTTTCTCGATTTTTTTTAAAAAAAAAAATTATTTCTTTCTTTCTTTCTTGGAATAATAAGGGATACTTTGTTATTATCATATGTTAAGGTATGCAATCTATATATTATCATGAGACATCTAAATTAAAAAAAAAAAAAAGATTTAAAAAATAAATTTCACACGAAATTATTTCACAAGATACACAATACATCTTAAAGAAATTCATCTATCGATATTATGTAAGATTAAAGGCAATATTTGTCGCTGGAGATCCTATGATCCTTTTGAATCTGGTATTTCATGATATTTCAATAAGATCAATGATATCATAAAGTTAAGAAGTAAATCTTTTTTTTTTTTTTGAAAAAAAAAAAAGGTACGCTAAATAACCGGAAAAAAATATTACGTAACGTGATCGATTCGCTGTAACTTTATGGCATGATGTAATTAGCATTACCGTCTCAATATATAATCCGAATCGGTAACATCTTCCGGAAGAATTTTTTAAAAAATCATTTATTGTAGATGTTAATCTTTACAAAAAGAAAATTTCATTTAGAACGTTTCCCGCGATTGATATGCACAAAGAAGTTATCAGCGCATGCGTTAAGGCCGACATGCATGACCTTTTATTTACTTAGACAGGTAAATTGTAAATTAAGCTTAATATCCTAATTTTAACTAGTTTAGTTAACAACCCCATGCATGTTACAATTGTTGCATGATATCAATTTTTTTTTTCTTCCCTCCTTCTTCTTAGAATCTAATTTTTGGGGATAAATTATATAACAATTTCATTATTAATTCTCCCTCCCCCTTAATAAAATAATAAATACCCCTTAATAAACAATGATCCACCACCATCTATATTAAACTTTTTTTTTTGGTTCCCTACCCCACTCTTTTATGGTCTTACCGTCGAAAAATTCACATAATGATTTTTTTTTTCTTCCTTACACAATGTGCTGTACAATAGTTAAATATTAAGGTGCATATTTTCATTCACATGGTTTCGAACAATTAATTCAAATTAAGGTACTGTACATTCTAAGTGCATTATCCATACAAAATTTGTTAAAAAGAAAAATTACGCGGGTAATTTCCTTAAAATTATGCTCATTTTGTTTTAAATTAACAATAAAATTAAACAATAAAAGCTTCATTTCAACTTTTTCGCGTTCTTTTTTTTTTTTAAAAAAAAACAAATATTCTATCAAACTATTTTTGAATAAGTTGTTAGAATTTGGCTGCGGTCAAACCAACCATTGGCCAGTCAAAAATTATTTGCCAAAGCGCCAAAGCGCCACAAAATTTGGTACAGCCACTACAAGCCCCAGCACTGGACAGTGTAATAATAATAATTTTTTTTTTATGAAATCATTTTGTCATCAAATTTCCAAAAGTAATGATGATAAGCTGGAAAAACGATTACAAACCGAGAGAATAAAACAACTGCGCCTTATGGACAGCTGCGCCATATATGCCTAACTAAATCAAGTGTTATGACGAAATTCTGATATGATGCTTCGAATTTTTTTTGACGTGTACCGTAAGTCCCGTTACACTCGCTTGTCTCTTATCATACTTGAAATTATGACGCGTTTATGACATTACTATTCTTAACGCACCCGTGCATAATTGCATAATTTCTCATCTATAAAAGCAATGTTCTCAAAAAATATTCCAAGTCAAATCAAATCAATTAATCTTGTAATTTTTTTTCCAAAATGTCCAACAACATGCAATCAAATGCTGAATACGCTGCTGGCGCTACCAAAGAAACCGGTATATATTTAAAATCTTAAATTTATAAAGATTAATTAATTGATTTCTCAAATTTTTTTTTTTTTTTAGCTGGAAATGTTACTGGTTCAGATAATTTAAAAGCTCAAGGTAGAACCCAAAAAGAAGAAGGAAATGCTCGTTATCAATCAACCAATACTGAAGCAAATAAAGGACCATCCAAAATAACAGGCCAACTTCATGCTGCAAAAGGCGCAGTGAAAGAAACATTAGGATCAATTTTAAAGAATGATTCACTTGAACAGTCCGGTGCTAACGAACGTAGAACTGGAAATCGTGAAGTTGAGGCTGCCAAGTCTCAAAATGTTGCTCAAGGAGCTGCTGGTCAAGTAAAAGGAAATGTTAAAGAAAATGTTGGGTATGTCACGGGAAATCCACAAAAGGAAGCTGAAGGAAGAGGAGAGAATATCAAAGGACAAGCTCAATATAATGCCAACCAATAAAAAAAAAAAATAGCAATATTTTCAGTTATTTATATTTCTTTTTTTTAAATGTATTTTTATCATTTATATTATTTATTTTATTATTTATTTTTATTTTTAATTCACTAGTCCTAGTTTATTAGTAGTAAACTTTTTTTATCAATTTAATAATAAAAAATATATATATACAGTATATATTTATATTATTATCGATCTTTCACATGTTATAATATAAAAAAGCATGATGTTCGCGATTAACATTCATTCTATATACAGTACCGGATATTTTTAAATTTAAATGATTTACAAGGTTTTTATACCCGTTTAAATTCAAATTATTCCGATAATGCAATTAAATTAAAAAGAATATCAAAATATAACAACCGAACGACTTTCCAAGTTTGCGGCTAATAAGAATAAATAATGAGAGATGTATATTTAAGTCATCCACAATAAATTATTAAACAAAAATAAAATGGCAGAATTATCTCGTAAGAGAACCATGACAACAAAACGTTCACGAATTTCAGCATTTAATGGGTTCGTCGATTTAGAAAAAGAAAATATTGATTACGAAAGATGTCGTTATTGTGGAAATCTTAATACTAGTTATAACTGGTGTAAGACTTGCAGTTCAAATAATTTCAAAAAATGTTTTGCTAAATGGTCAAGTGGAAATCAAGGTATTGACAGATTTATAAAGCATACCCAAATAAATGCTATATCAAGGAATCGGGTATTAGAATGGATACCTTACGATCAATTAATCAATTTCGAAATGATTGGTAAAGGAGGATTCGGAAATGTACAAAAAGCAACTTGGATTGAAGGTCAAATCGATTTAATAATTGGATGGAATTATTTACAAAGTAGATGGGAAAGGCATGGAAAAACTAAAGTTGCCATAAAAACTTTTGATAATTCTAAAAAAATTTCTGCATATTTTTTTAATGAGGTAATTTATATTTTTATTATAATTAATAAAGATTTTTTTTTTTTTTAAATTTTGATCAAATAAAAAAAAATATTTTAGATAATATCATACACTCGGACTTGCCCAATTATTTCAAATAATGTCTTAAACCGTTTAATTAGAATATTTGGGATTTCAAAAAATCCATCAACTCAAAAATATTTAATCGTAATGCAATTTGTTGAAGGTGGAGATCTTCGAAATTATTTGGAAAAAAATAATTCAATTTTAACATGGGAAAATAAATTATTTATATTAAAATATATAGCAGAAACTTTAAAGAATTTACATTCAGAAGAATTAATATATAAAAATTGTCACAGCGGAAACATTTTATTACATGAAAGAATCCCTTTATTTGGAGATTTTGGTCTCTATCGTCCTGCAAATAAATTTGCGGAAAGAGAAACAATCTTTGGTGTTTTACCTTACGTGGCACCTGAAGTTTTACGAACTAAAAAATATACGAAAGAATCCGATATTTATAGTTTTGCTTTTATAATGTGGGAAATGTGTACACATCAACCTCCATTTAATGAACGACCTCATGATGAAAATCTAGCTTTAGACGTTTGTCTTGGGGAAAGACCCGAAATTGTCGAAGGAACTCCACAATGTTTGGAAAAATTAATGAAAAAATGTTGGGATGCTAACCCTTCAAAAAGACCTACCGCAGAAGAAATTTTCACCATGCTTAAATCTTGGTATACGGTAATTATTAAATTAAAAAAATGCTTTTAATTGATATTTTAAATTGGCTAGTTCATTTTTATTTTTTTAAAAACAAACAGGATGTATCTCAGATGAATCCCACAATATATTATTCCGATTTTAAGGCGGCTGATAACTGGAGAAAAGCTAGCTTATTGGATGATCAAAATATGCTTCCTATTAAATATCATCCAAATGCTTATTATTATAGCCGTAATTTAAAATTTTCAACCCTTCCCAAAGCTATTAATGATCCTACTACAGTGAATCGCTAAAAATTATACAAGGTAAGAATTAATATTTTATATGCAAAGTATAATAAAAAAAAAAAAAAATTAGTGAAAATCATATTCAAATTTAACTAATTTTATTATTAGATTATCTTTATTAGTCCGAAGCGTAACGAATTAGTCACGAAGGACTATATACTGTATGTCTATGCAAAGTAATGAAGAAGATCATACGAAGTTACGTTATTGATGCATTTTTAAGTGAAATATAAGTGAAATATCGAATTCAGACATTGATCCAATCAAAATTGTGCACGTTATGCACTTCGGACTGTGTAACGGTTTCCGTTCCCTAGTGATGTATGAAGACTGGTATTGGTTACCCGGAACAACTGTAAGGAATATCACGTGGTAGTACATTAAATAGGATCTACATGGGGTCGTGGACTGGGTATGGTTTGATTTTTTTTTTTACAATTAATTTATCTTATTATAGTAATATAAGTAAATAATTTATGTGTACTAACTATTTGTGGTTATCAAATACCAAATTTGGTAAAAGCGTATATGCAGGGGGATGAAAAAATCAATATATAGATAAATAAAAAAAAATTACATAATGATAAAAGAAAATCTTGACAGAATATTTCAAACCCACTTCATTAATTTTAAAGTATCAACTATCCATTAAATTCTATTGAACCAATAAAATTAATTTTTCATAAATTTTTTAACAGTAATTAATTGTTATGTAAAAAAAAAAAAAATGGTAAATGATAAAGGACTGGATCATATTTCTTGTCCCAGAGAGATCCCGACTAACTTAAATTGAAAATTATATGTGTTACCTTAATCTTCCGAAATCTAACCAAATTGTTGAAATTATAAGTGCGCGGCACAATAATTCATGCAAAGTCGTTACACATTGGACGGGGAAACTACATGGGAACTTAAAGATTATTTTATTTCTTTTGATATTGGATAAGAGAGAGATGGTAAATTAAAATCATTTAATTTTCTAGAAGAAAGAATGATTTAATACTAATTTTTTAATACCGTAGTTCTTAATAATATTGTAGAAGTTGTTTGAACTTGGGGATCCACTCAAATTATAAATCGTCAATTACTGGTACTTGGCATTAAAAAAAAAGATTATGTTCAGTTTTTGTTGCAAAGATCAATTAATTGGAATGATTAAAAAAGGGATTATATTAACAAACATTCAGAAAAGAATGAACTGGTATCGTTATTATGAAATTTTTAAGTCACATGACAAAAATAAATGAAATAACGATTATTTGAAAAATTTCTTTAATGGTTAGTCATAATCCAATTTATTCATAAATTCCTTACATATATATATATATATAACATAAAAAAAAAAATTTTTTCTTCAAACGAAAATTAATGAAGAAAAACAATAATAAAAAAAATTGAATAAATAACTGGAAAACGATCGGTTTATATATAAATCACGATAAATTGAGTGATAATGAAATTTGCAAAATAAACATAAATAGGGAAAGTTCTTCGGGCAAAAAAAAATAAAAAAAAAANAAAAAAAAAATTGTAAACGAAAAAAAAACGATAACCGAATAATACGTAAATTGTCGATAAATAATTTCCCGATGATTTTCTTATTTCAGAACTAGAAAAAAAATTCATTAATAAATCATATTAATTTTAAAACGCGTTTATTTTATTATGAATTAAAAAAAAAGAGACATTAACCATTAGAACGAATTCACATCATTAATAAAGAAACGAGAATTTGGAGAAATTTTTTCATAATTGTTTAACCATCAATGCCTTACGTCATAGATTTCAATATTTCAAAAAAGCTTAATTGATGGTGGGATTATCCACAAAATTTTCTTCCCACACGAATATGAATCTATTTTATATCTTTTCACACGAATATTTTTAGTGAAATTATGTAACATATCACAGAAGGATCAATTAATATCAAATTGCGTAATTTGATTTTCTCACGATCTGTTATTTTTAAAATAAACGATCAATATGATCAATTCTGACTGTCAACATTAATTAAAAAACGCCAATAAACTCTATAAATAACCTCAATTTCTCGGTAGTTGTAACTTTTAAATCCTTTATTTAGCGCAGTTATTAATGTATCCTATTATGGAATCAAAGATATGCTTTAAAGTTCCCGATTTTCGTTACTATTCCTTTATCTATAATGCAGTAAAAATTTGCCGTTGCAAAAAACATGGTAACATGTGAAAGCTTACAAACGAATTGAATTTATATAATTTATATATCGACTTATCTTAAAATCCAAATTAATTCAGCAGTAGATTTCTTAGATTTCTTGGCGAGTGCCATGATAATTTTATCATGCCATTTTTAGATTATAATATTCATTGTTTACATAATTTGAAAGAAAATTCTTACATTGAATGGCCCCCTTTTTTATTCCAATCTTAGAACTTTTTTTTTCGGATCAGATCATTGCAGGAATTTTACAAACCAAAATAATTTTTTGCAACATATTGTACAACTTCAAACATTATCTTTTTCCATTCATCCCCTTTTTTATAAATTTCAATTAATTTTCTTTCGGTACGACATTTGTGAATTTTTTTTTTTTTTAGAGTTGTACACTTTTTCGTACTAGACTGGAGATTATCCGCTAATGATAAGTATAACAAGTAGCAACAGCCATCTTTCAACAATTCGATATTGTTCAATCACGGATATAATTTTTGCTTTTCAGCGAAAACGTATTTGGAAATAAATTTGATAAAATGATAATCTATTTAAAAAAAGTTATATATTGTGTCACGATATCGTTTAGAATAGCATGTATAAAAAAATTTAAATTTGGGAATTGGGACCCCTGCATATGTGTGTATCAAGTCTTTTATTGGATGCGGATGCCCATATCAAATCACATGACAATTGAATTTGCTGGACATTACATGCTAAGATAGAATGTTGTGATAGAAGTGACTAAAAATCCCATTTCAAAGCAATAGGTACAAACTAGTTTAATGTTACGATATGATTACCTTAATCTTTTTTACTCAATTCAAGATGGATTCCCTATAAACATATGTAAATTAAAATAAATCAATAAAAAGTCACTTAATAATAATTATAAATTAATAAGAATCTTACCAAAGATGTATAATATGATCATAAAATGAACAACTGGCAATTAATGAATTTTTATTGTTCCATTGATCAGAATAATTCCAATCGACTCCGTAAGCAAGAGATTCATGTTTCATAAAACTACGAGTTGTTTTCATAGTTACATCATCATCAACCTTAATTACATGAAATCCATTGTGCATACATGCTGCTAGGAAATAATCTTTTCTCGTTGGATGCCATTTTAATCTCCATACACCCCCTCCAATATTATAATCATATATTGGTCGTTTCATTGATCTCGTATCCCATAATAATATATGTTCATCATAACTATTACATATCAAACATTAAATTTTTTTGAATAGTATATTTAAATAAATCGGTTTAAATAATTTTATTTTACCTTCCAGTGATTAATCGATGTTCTGAATGTTGATTAGATTGTATGCTGCATACTCCAGCTTGATGTCTATTTTTTTTAAAGATGATTGATCTTTAATAAATAAACTTGCATTTATTTAAAATATTTACATACTTTTTACTAGAAAACAAAGGAATTGACGGGTTCATTCTTAAATCCCATCCTTTAAAGAAACAATCGTCTCCTCCTAATAATAAATTAAATTGTAAAAAAAAAAAAAAATTTTATAAAAATAATTCAGGTCAAGATAACTAACCAGTATATACTAGATTTGTATCCCAATAATTAAAAGCAGCTATCCAAGCCTCAAAATCATGAGCAACCCATTTATTTGTCTCGTGAATTCCAAATTTGTTATCTACAGATAATATAACAATATTTCCATCACTTTGAGATACGACAATAGATGCTTTTTGACTATTAAAAAAAAATAAGAAAATTCTTTAAAAAAAACATTTAATATTTTTATATAATTTAAAATTTAAATTTACCTTATGTTTCCAATACGATTTGACCAATCAAGCGAAAGGCATAATTTATCCTCGTTATTCGTTATATATTTTGTAATTAAATCAAATTGGCTCTTAAATCCAAAACCCCCCAAGTTATTATTATAAAATAATAGAAAATGAACGAAAATAAACAAACAAACAAATAAACATATTTAAGAACGGTTAATACATTATTTTGATTTAGATCGTATAAAGAAATAATTCCTGTTGAATCTGCTATAGCTAAAATACTTTTATCATTAATGAGTTGATGCGACCTATTTAAAGAAAAAAATGTTAAGTTGAATAAAATAAATTATTTTATAACAAATCTAAACTCATTATTGAAATGGTTTACCATTTCATATCAAGTATTGCGGCTGTTTCAATTCTTTGCAATTCCTGTCTGTAAAATTCGTAAAAAAAAAGGAAGTTTTAAGAAAGAAAGAAAGATATATATATATATATATATATTAAATAACATTTCTAAACGATCGAAAATGAAACTTACAATTCTATTTTATGATCATTCTCATCCTTGTTCACTTTGCATAATAATAATCTTCCAAGTCTTTCCTTTGGCGTATCAACTTTACTAAATTCTTCACCTTTTTCATTATTTTCGTCAATTTGAGTAAT
>QKYT01000084.1:273745-285842 GCA_003550305.1 Glomus cerebriforme | reverse complement strand
TTCAATTTTATTTTCTATTCCACTTAAATACATGTTTGATCATCCAATTGGTCTTCTTTCAGAAAAAAAAAATTCACGTGATGAAAATTTTCACTAATAATTTTTTCACCAATTTTGCAGATCATACTAATTATTCTATAATGGTTTTTTGACGGGGATGAATTTCTTTTCTAATAAATTTTCATGAATATTTTGTCTTTTGTATATATTTATTCAAAACTTATTAGATAAAGTCTTTTTCTATTTGTAAATGAAAAAAAAAGAATAAATTGGTTTAGTAAAACTTCCTTTGCATTTTACGNAACATTTTCCTCAAAGATTAATCATTTGCTATTCATTATCTTCGGTATCATATGATACAATAAATAAAAAAACTTACATGAGGACTTGGTTTATCTCTTTTAACTTCTCATGCTTATTACGTTGTATTTATGTATAGTTTCTAGAAGTAAGCAAAAATTGAGTTAAACCATAATGCAAATTTGTCAAAAATTTTCTCTTTAATTCGGTCATAAATAACTTACCCTTAATATATAAATATTGTTCACTCGTGAAAAAAATGATTTTTATTAAAATTTTTATTTAAATCCGACTTTGCCAACCCGAAACAAATCATTATGTTGGATAAATGTATTATCAAAAGAAATAAATAATCATATTAATTAAATTTAACGCATTTGTGAATGGAAAAAAGTAATTTTAGTTTATTTAATTAAATTCAAATTTATTAACTTACAAAGTTATTAAGATAGGTATTTTTTATAATCTAATTAATGAATAATGACTATACAGAAAAAAATATTTTATTTTTACAAATTGATTAAGATAAGAAGAGAGGAATAATTAATGTGCGTGCGAAAGAAAAAGCTTTATCGTGATGGAATCATGCTATATTTATCTGTTATACCAAATTAGTTAGTCATGAATAAAATTATTTTATATTTGGAAAAATGAAATGAGGCGATGATGTAAAATTACGATTGAGACTACCTATTTGTCACAACAATGCATAATATAAATAAATATTATACAGTACGAGTATAAATTAAGGTGTGATTATTAATGCAGTGAACTTCACGTGCATTAATCACAAACGATTGATTCGCAATATTTTTATAAATAATGTTTTTCAGCACAAAAAAAAATTCACTAATAACCTTCGATCATCTCAAACTCATTTTTAATCTACATGAACGAAAAATAAAAATTTGTTAACTGTTAATATATATTTCGTGACTTGCTTCGTCGGAAATCACTGCACGTTAAAATAAAAAAAAAAATTTTTTTTTCGTGGAAATAGACTTTACATAAATTTATCACTGAATTATTAGATTTATCTTAATTCTTTGAGATTCTTTCATGACATTGTTAATTATGATTTTAGTATAATGCTTGAATATTATACGAAATACTAAAATTCGATGATTAATATCCCGATTCTATTTGAGTATAAGTTTATTTTAAAAATATTTCAAATTTTAATAGATTCATTTTTGATATAAATACTAGCGAAAGAATTAAAATATCAGTTTTTATGTTGTAGTTGTAATTGTTAAGTAATCCCTCTTTCNCATTTGTATTTTAACAGCCGTATTTTCACTATTCTCAAAATTATTTCACACAAATATCAATTTGATGTTGATATCTGATATTAAAGCTCCTAGAGCGTAAAAAAAATTGATTTTTTTTAGAGTATTTAAATAGTAAATAGTATTTATACCGTATATGTTTCGGAGTGTAATTAGAAATATCTCTGATTGGTTAGCTAGTTTAAATGGAAAAATGATGTTTTTTAAATATAATTATCAACTGATTCTTATTTTTTTTTTCAGCTTGATAGATATCGCATTTATATTTATTATATCATAATTATCTTCAAATTGTGAACTAACTGTGATTCTTGCACTTACACATACAATGTATAAAAACACATTTTTTTCCATTTTTTTTAATTCGCTCCTTCATTTTAAATTTAATTATAATAATTTACCTTACTTTATTTGTAGGTTGTTTTATTAAGAAAGGTTCTATATTAAGTAGACTAGTAGAGTTGGTAAAGTACTTGCTTTAACGAAGGAGACATACTTACACTTAATAATCTAACCCTAAATATAGTGATAATCCATTTTAACGGCTATAGTAGTTGTATATTTTTGGATTAGTAGAAATTGGATTCAAAGAGACGAATTTACAGTAATTTTTGGACTATTGATGTACTTACTTTGATCGCTAATGTTTTCTTATAGTAGTTGTGCTACAAGTTATGTCGATTGCTTTTGTTAAATACGTTCTTTTTGTCAATTTTGTAAACATAATTACCTTTTTTAATTATGTATTTGTTTTTTTTAATGGAGTGTATGAAAAACATAAACTAAAGGTAGACAAACGTTATTAAAATTTCGAGTAAAAGACAGCAGATTATGAAGCATTACATTACATTCATTTTTTTGCACCCTGAACCCGAATCAAACCATATTTGTTATTTTTATCTATCTAAAAATCTTGAAAAATTATACATTCACGAGGCATATTTTAAAGAAGAATATAAGAAAAGGTAGAATTATATGAATGATATTTGATCTAGAACTTTGTGATCTAAAAAAGAATAAGGTTGATATTGATAAAAAAATTAATTATCGAAATTTGAAAAAAAAATTACATTGGATGTGAAAGGTTTTTTTTTTTAATTTAAATTTTTTTTTCACTTATTATATTTGTATCTCCGTATAAAATTATTTAACTTTAATCTTCCGAATGTTATTTTTATTATATGTCAAGTGTAAAGCTAAATTATTGATAAATACAACAATAAGAATCCCAAAAACATTGGAAACAATTTATATGTTTATATATACTGTAGATTGTAGAATCAATAAGAGAGATGAAAGTAAAATATAAAAATAAAAAAATATATATTTTCTGAAAGTCCATGAGTCGGGTTATATATTTGCTTTGACTCAGGCAGATGACTCGAGTTTAGTTTATTGATTTTTTAACGCCTTCCAAAAACTTTTTTGTTTTATTGTCATTTTATAATACATAGACTGATGCATTAATTAATTTGCTCTTCGCACGCTTTTGAAATTAACCAAAGTTAACGTTGCATTTTATCAGAATAATCTTTGGAAATTGCTGAAATTGCTGAAAGTACCGTTCATTATATGATTGTATAGTTTCTTTTAGCTTTTTCTTTTTTTAATAAATTTTTAAATCTGTGCTTATCATTCATGTTAAACTTATTATCCAAATTATATTTCATTTTTGTTTTTTTTACCAGAATTAACGATAATTTCGATAATTTCGAAATTACCTCTTTTTTAAGGTATGAACTATGAAATGATCGACAATTACAACCACATCATTTGATTGGTAATACCAGCTTATTTATAAATAGTAGTCAATTTATTTTTTTTTTCATTTTTTTCTTTTCTTTATATATAAAACATAACTTTCCGCAGTCCGCAGTAAGAATTTTTCCGTACCCAACAATGTCTAATAACAACGAACTTACAGTTACTAACAATTCAAGTGAGTGGATTAATTGGATTGAAGAAGCTATTGCGAAAGATTACTTTAAATATTACGAATACAACCATTTTAGTAATATTCAAGAAATTGGTTATGGAGCTTTTGGAAAAGTGTTTCGTGCAAACTGGAAAGATTGTCACAATTATTTAGCTTTGAAATCTTTTTTTTAATTTCAACAATGTTACAGTTAAAGAAATTATTAACGAAGTAATTATAAAATAATTGTTTTTGCTTTTATAACGTTTATATTTATAATTTAATATTCTATTTATGATTTAGCTTAAAATTCAACGTCAAGTGGATTTTCATGAAAATATTATTCGATTTTGTGGCATTACAACAGGTGTGATAAATATTTTAATGAGTACTATTCTAATAAAAAAGTAATGATTTATAGAAATCTGAAATTTATTCTTCTTTTAAAAGAAAATCAAAATGATAAGCCAAAAAGATATTTGTTGGTAATGGAATACGCCGATAGTGGTACCCTTCGAAATTATCTGCAAAAACGTTTTGATAATCTCACTTGGGATGATAAATTAAATCTGGCACTTCAATTGGCCTATGCTGTATCATGTTTACATGGTGAAGGGATCTTGCATCGTGATTTGGTAATTCGTTATATATAATATCCACCTACGGCAATACAATTATAATTATTAATTGTTTTTTTTATTTATCATATTTTATAATAGCATTCCAAAAATGTATTAGTTCATCAAAATACAATTAAATTAGCTGATTTTGGATTGTCAAAAAGGATTGAAGAATCATCTAATCCTCAATCAAAAGTATTTGGAATGGTTGCTTATACTGATCCAAAAAGATTTAATCGAAAAAGAAATAACAACAACCAATTACAAATATATTCATTAAATAAAAAGAGTGATGTTTACAGTGTTGGTGTACTCTTATGGGAAATATCTAGTGGTCGACCACCTTTTTGTAATGAACCATATGATGTTGGTTTGGCTATGGAAATTTTGCAAGGTCTTAGAGAGGGACCTATTACTAATACCCCAAATGATTATATAAAAATTTATAATGGTAAATATAAAAATTAAAGTTTAATTATAATCACATTAACATTGTTTTAATTAATTTAATATATATATATCTTTTTTTTTTAGATTGTTGGGATAATGAGCCAGATTGTCGTCCAACTATCAATCAGGTAGTTGACGAATTAAGGGTAATAGTTACAAAAGAAAATATCATAATAAAAGATTATAATCATAATAACAATATCACATCAAATAACTGTCATCTCATTTCAAATACTGTTGAAAATTCTGAAAATGTTATTAATAATTCAACACNTGGAGATTTATCTCAACTTATTCAAAATTTTAATGAAATGAATACAAAAGAAATAGGATCTTCAATGTCATCAAATNATCGAATTACAANCAAACNTATTTTATCTGCAAATGATTTCAGTGTAATGGTTAATGATATGGTTAATCTTGCAACAACACAACAAAATATTCTTAATTATCTTAATGATCATAATGTAACTTTACAAGAAATTTATAATTGGTTAATAAATAACCAAAATTATTCGAATGCTATTGTTTTACTTGGAGATTTTAATTATTTAGGAATTGGAATTAGTGTTGATAAACAAAAAGCATTTGAATTATATCAAAAGGCTGCANATTTAGGAAATNNATNTGNAATANNCAATTTNGCNNATTGTTANNAANNTGGAATTGGAACCAGTATTGATAAACAAAAAGCATTTGAATTATATCAAATGGCTGCAAATTTAGGAGATGCATTTGCAATAGATAATTTAGGAAATTGTTACCAATATGGAATTGGAACCAGTGTTGATAAACAAAAAGCATTTGAATTNAATAGATAATTTAGGAAATTGTTACCAATATGGAATTGGAACCAGTGTTGATAAACAAAAAGCATTTGAATTATATCAAAAGGATGCAAATTTAGGAAATGTAAATGGAATAAATAAATTAGGATATTGTTACCGACATGGAATTGGAACCAGTATTGATGAACAAAAAGCATTTGAATTATATCAAAAGGCTGCAAATTTAGGAAATGAATTTGCAATAAACAATTTGGCTTATTGTTACCAAAATGGAATTGGAACCAATATTGATAAACAAAAAGTATTTGAATTATATCAAATGGCTGCAAATTTAGGAAATGAATTTGCAATAAACAATTTAGGAAATTGTTACCAATATGGAATTGGAACCAGTGTTGATAATCAAAGAGCATTTGAATTATACCAAAATGCTGCGAATTTAGGAAATGAATTTGCAATAAATAATTTAGGAAATTGTTACCAAAACGGAATTGGAACCAGTGTTGATAATCAAAAAGCATTTGAATTATATCAAATAGCTGCAAATTTAGGAAAGGGAATTGGAATAAATGAATTAGGATATTGTTACCAACATGGAATTGGAACTAGTATTGATAAACAAAAAGCATTTGAATTGTATCAAATGGCTGTGAATTTAGGAAATGAATTTGCAATAAATAATTTAGGAAATTGTTACCAATATGGAATTGGAACCATTGTTGATAAACAAAAAGCATTTGAATTATATCAAATGGCTGCAAATTTAAAAAATTAAAAAATTTAGGAGATTGACTAACTCGAATAGTAAGTTTCTATCAGCATTTTGCGGCAAATCAACAGATGGTCTTTTTATTATTATTATGTTTTTTTAATTACTAATAATTATTTTATTTAAAAAAACTTTTGTTTTAGTTAAGATCCTTTTATTAGGTTCGATCATCAGGTCCGAAATGATCAATTTGAATACTGCGATTGGTGATTCTCCATAACCATTACAAAGTGTCATAGCATGTACTTGATGTATTAATCTAATTATATAGGACATGTTTCTTATACTATACAAATAAACATTATGGAGACAACTTTTTTTTAAATCAGTAGAATTCTTTTTTTTAAATTAATGGAATTGGAACTAACATCAATAAGCAAAAGGCATTTGAATTATATGAAAAAGCAGCAAATTTAGGACATAATGAAGCTTTGCATAATCTTATCCTTGTATATAAGAAGGGAGAAGATGTTAATGAAAGGAACTTTTCTTATTACTTTTTTTATTTTTTATAAACTATTAGTATTTAATAAAAAACATGTTTTAATATATATATTATAATAAAATAAGGTAAAATATCATGTTTTTTTTACTGTATATAGGCTACTTTTTCAAACTTAAATACATATACTGTACGTTAAATCGAATAAATTATTATAACATAAAGTTTATTGTATTTTTAGTAAATTAATGTAAAGATTCACTAACTTTAAATTTAAGGTTTAATATATTTATCAAATTAATATATTTTTTATTGTATAAATGTAATATTGAATGCACACATTAAATATGCAAACATTGGGCAGATGTTAATATTAATAAAGAAAATGAAGTAAAAAAATAGTGTTCTGTTTGTAAAAAAAAATCTGGATGAGCAAATGCTTATTAAAGGAGAGATCAATTATTCAACATGTTTCAGCTGCCAGCCTGCCAATTAAGTAATAAAATGCACAAAAATAATACTAAATACAACCATATTTGTTGAAGGGCATTAGGGCATTCGAAAGTGTCTAAACGGGATTTTTTTTACAAATTTTTTTGTTCTCATATGGATTTTCTGGTTTATATAAATTTGGAAAAACTTTATAAGAACACAAATTTCAGCAAATCCTTCCTAGTCATGAAAAATCAGACATGAAAAAAATTGTTGTATTAAGAAACTGATAATTTCAATACATATAATACTAATATTGAAAATAGGTTTGCAATTGTTCTTATTTTCTAAATAATAGAATATATGTGCATTTTGTAAATCTTTCGTGACTCAATTGATGCACAAAATATTGTATTAATTAAGTATAATAATATATATTCTTTTTTAATTATGAATAATTCTTCAATTTTTAAATTATAACAGCGTGTAATATTGTTATTTCAGAGTATTAGCTATGAGAGAATACTGAGGAGGAAATTTCAATGCATTTGAAGAAATGATTGGCACAAATTGAAAGAAATTTTAAAATACATGTACTTGGAAGATCTCACACACAATATTCATTATCTAAAATAATTTTTAAAAGTAATTTATTTTATTTTTTATTGTGAATTTATATAATTAATGACTATTTAAAATCTATATTGATGATAATTCAACTAAAGTATAATGGAATAATAAAATAAATCATCTTTAACAAAATATAAAAATCAAATCTATAATGTATTTATATTAAGTATCAGCATAATCAATCATTAAGTTATTAAAAAACTCAATAATTTATTTATATATAAAATATCATAATTTAGTTATTTTAAATTACAAAGTTATTTTTTATAAATTTCTTTAAAATAGAAGAATTAATCTCTACTGAATCTTTTTTTAAAGAAGGAATATATTAAAGAAAAAAAACTTTTTACATAAAAACTAAAAATACTTTTCATACTGTTAATCTGGTACAGTTTGTCATCCAAATTAATTATGAATAATTTAGGGATTTTATTAAGCCAAGTTATTCACATTATATAATTATTTACATTTATATGTTAAACTACAAATACTATATAACAAAATATAAAATAAAATAAAAAGAAACATAAAATAAAAGAACAGTTATATCAAAATAACAGAATAACCCTAATTAGACTAATTAATAGAATAAATCAAATTAACTATCCTAAGATTACTCTACTTTACCATAATTCTTCCTAATCTAACTAAAAGTCAAAGTCCAACACTGCTTCATTTAGTTCCTTTCAACCTTATCCTTAAAGAATCTAGAGCCTAAATAAAACTATTATGACTGTACAAAAATCTGGAGAAAATGAAATCCAATTGGACCAAGAACTGCTAAATTTGATAGAGGATTCAATCCATTGCAAAGCCAAAGAAAAAGATATTAATAATGGGTTTGAGAAGTACGTAAAGCAGTAGTGTTAATAAGGCAAGGCTTAGAACATTTTTGACGAAAAGTATACCCTTAGACCATTCCTATACAGCAAAAGCAGAAGTACAATATATAGAGGCTATACAAGATGTCATACATATTATACCATGTTTTGATTTGATTAATAAATATTTTATTAATAAATATATATTTTGATTAAATTTATGCCATTAAAAAAATTTTTGTTATAGTAACTTCTAATTTCTTAAATAAAAGGCTTAATTTAATAGTTATCAATATAAAATCATTCTTCAGCAAATTTGAATAGGCTATGGTTTAGCAAATACACTAACAGCATTTGTTGTTTGTAGGTTTACTGTTAATAGAAATACTAACAGATGCTAAACCTCACATTAATTATGGTATAATTTTAAATATTAAATATATTCATATAAGTACGAATTATATAATATTATAATTATAAAGGCTATCTGAATTTAAATAAAATATGTGTAATAATTGACAACGATTATCTTTTTTTCAATTGTATAATAATCTGTATATATATATATATCACTTCATTATGGATTTTAAATTTTTGGACTTACTTTCAAATTTTATACAAATTTAGTGACTAAGATGTATGAGTAAGTATATGGATTTGACTTTATAATGAGTTATTTTTTTTTGAAGACGTGCTGAATCATGAACTTTATTAAGTAAATTGGTGGACAATGCCCGGAATACATAAAAATAAAATTATATAGCTTAAAAATAAGACCTCCAACCTAATGGAAAATCCCAACACGTCGCACTTACGTAGCATGAGTCCCTAGAGTGAGGTCTGAAGACAAGACACTCCTTAGATAGTTAATATGCTCTGGTTCTCTCCCATATTCCCAGTGCTAGCACCAAATAAAATTCGCCCTTCAATCAGTCCCCCCCAAATCTTCCCACAATCACATTAGGTCTTCTAACTAGTATGATTTGTTATAACTTTGACCAGAAAGTTATAAGAGAAATTATAGAAGTCAGCTACTAGTACCAATCTCTAGAAAGAAAGGTGAAACTATCTAATACTAACCTAAAAATACAAGAAAGAAAAAAAACCTACTTCTATCTCTTCACTTTCCTACCAGAACCAGTACTCCAACTCAGCACCCTAACAGATACTCCAAATGAATCGAATTGACTGCTTATACTGTCTCATCTGAAGGCCATCCCACAGTATCTTGCCAACCTACATGACTTTTTAGCCGCCGTCCAACCCGGTAGGTGTTTTTCTGAAATAAGTCAATTCCTCACGGTCCAGATGCTCCTCATCCCAGTAAATCAAGATGACTACTTACCCAAAACTTCTTGGCACATGCAAGCAGAGGTGCTTGGATTACATCCAATCCTATCGAAGAATCTTCATCCTTGATATACCAATTGCAGAATAAATAACAATCTTGTCCCCAGAACACCTAAACCAATTCTACTCAACACTAAGAATCGACTCTGTACCCAACATCTTCCGCACCATATTATTCTTTTTTTTTAAAATTTTCTATCTACTACAATGACGTCACCTTAGGGGCAAAAATAGGGATCATCACTGTGAAATAAAAATCTAGGAATGTATTACAACAAGAGAACCAATCATCAATAGATGATCAGCTATCTATTAAAATTTTCAGTACCCCCATCTCCTGCCTGAGGACACCACTCCGCAGTAGTTCTTCAAAATCTGCAGCCAAGGAAAGCAGATTGAGTATAGTGGTATATGTTTATGTTCCAAAGCCAGTTTGGTATTTGTCTTCGCGAGCCTGAAAATCTTGATGCCTTCTACCTTTTCACCAACAGAAAATGAAATTACAAATTAAAATAAGGGAAATATTCACCAAACTTATACGCCAGAAAAGCCTCTCCCTGCTAATCCAAGCCCATATAACAACTCAGCGAAAAACTACCTAACTTTCAAAGAAACTCTACATTAGGTCTACTTCAGAGTCCATCAAGAGTAGTCACAAGTCCAACTTATCCGTCTTGTGCACAAAGAGCGTATCTTAGAATACCAAATGACCACTCGGATATCAACTTTTGAGAAAGACGTAGGTGACTGAAAATTATATTGATCTGACTTATGAAGAAACTTAGTGTGCCGGACACTAAATAACAAACTTTTTAAACCTCTTTAATTAAGTCCAACGTTGTAGAGCAACTTTTCCTATGACTAAAAGACCGCTTTCTTAGGACAAAATGGCCAAAAAGCGCAACTTTTCTTTCTAAAACTTCTTCAGAGAAATGGGCGTAGGGATCAGCAGGGAGAGTTGCCTCTTCGTTCCCCTTTATAATGAGTTATTATACACATGATTTATGAATTTTACTAAAAAACAATTGATCTATGGTAAGCGTAAGTATAATGGAATTGACTTGTCTTTTTAAAAATTAGCATAATAAGTAAGTATATATATGATTCAGAAAATTTGTAAAATTTTTTTATAACATTTAGGAAAATTTAATATTTTCATGGAGGAGATCAGAAAACTATTAAATTATTAAAAGTTATTCAAAAAGTGTAGATGACAATAATTTCATAAGGATTAGCATATTTTCAAATTTTTGATTTTATTATTAATTTAAGTCGTAGTTATTAAGTATTATATATATATTTATTTAGGATGTGGTAAAAAATGTCGCAAGTTAATAATAAAGTAGAAATTTATCCTTTAATGGAGGAGTTGCATGAAAGTGTTGAAGTATATTAAATTTGAACCATTCTGAATTTTTTCATAAATTTTTGGAGTACAAATGGATTGCATTTTATAATAATAATATTTAAAAAATATGTTTTTTTTCTATTTTTAAATTTAAGTTATTGAAACAAGTGAAATTAAAGAGACAATATTTTCTATATTTGGCAAAAAAAAATCTACTGACAACTAATACTAACGCTAATTCTTCAGAAATATCAAGATGAAAAAAATGCCAGAAGTTTTCGCTTGTTATAAGAAGCTATTCCAGAAAAAATTACTACTGGTATTAACGCGAGTTATCCAAAAGTTTGCAAATAAAAAAAATTGTCAAATATTAAGATGGTCTTTATTGTCGCGATCTATGTAGGATACTTAACCCGAAGTATGGCAAATTAAAATTACAACAAAAACAATAAAGTGTAAAGTAAAATACTTCTTGGTAAGTTTTATAACTTTGTTGTACTTAAAATTTGTAAATGATATTTTCTATTAGCTAATCTTATTTAATCTCTTTTAAGAATAAAATTAATAACAAAGAGCTTCTGAAACATAAAGAAGATGATAACGATGAAGACGAAAGTAAAAATGAAAGTGAAAGTGAAAGTGCAGAAGAAACTTGAAGATATGAATAATTTTATGTATGTATTCAGTTTTAATTTTTAGGTTATTTCAATATTTTATTCAAGAATTAATCAGAAATTTGTTAATTAATCATAATAATTACAGCTTCATCATATTTTCAATTTAAAGCAAATGAGGATAAATTTTTTTCAATTTTAAATAATGCTATTACCATGTGATTTCTTATCCTATAGCGTAGTAAATGATCATTAGGTGAAAATGATGAAAATGGTATTACCTATTAAATCTATTTGATCTATTTAATTTATTTTATTTATTTTATATA
>QKYT01000084.1:256068-266317 GCA_003550305.1 Glomus cerebriforme | reverse complement strand
AACTATTCCTTTTATTCATTTTACATTCTAATTACACTTTTTTTACACTGTTTTTTTTTATTTTAATATAATATAGTACTTTAATATTGTAAAATAATTTGTATTTTTTAAAATAAAATTTTTATTAATAAAAATACTAAAATATTATGATATTATAAAAATTATTGTAAATTATGAAATATTATGAATATTAAATATTATATTATAAATATTAAATATTGTATTATGGATATTAAATATTATATTATGGATATTAAATATTATATTATGGATATTAAATATTTACATCCACTAAATTCAATACAAATGTAATTAATTTATTAACTCGTTAAAATTTACATGAGATTATTATGCACTGTAATCATTTTAAAATATTACACACCATAATTGTTTTGAGATACTATATACCATAATTGTTTCAAGATACTACGCACTGTAATCATTTCGAGGTACTATGTACCTGTAATCCCTCGATGGCCTCGTAATCTTATGCAAATATTACGATAGTGTAAACTTACGCAGTACTTCACATTATTTAAATTCCTGATGCCTCTTGAATCAGCTTTCGTAAGAATAAAAGTTTAGCAACCAACATGACAGAAAAGCTAATGGTGCTCTGTACTCCTGCTAACCACCAAGCAAATAGAATTTTACATTTTTTTATAGTCGCATGGATCAAGCATATTAAAAAATATTTATTTGCAAAAAAATAATAACTATTAAAACATAACAGTTATTATAGAACTTAATACAAGAGTCACGTGATGTTAATCTGCCTAACACAAATTCTCAGTCAAATGATCAACATAGAGTTTTTGCTTCTTATTTAGAGAAAGATTAGTCTTAATATATAGTGATTTGTCATTTTGAAGGCTTGATTGGCATTGAAGTTACCGATACTTGTGGATGCTCTTGGTGATATTATACTAGTTCACCATAATCAGAATAAATTTAATATATCAGATTATATGAGCAAAATCTATTAACTAAAATATCAAATATATATAGTTTATTCAGATGAGCCCAAGTAACCTTATTCACATTTCTGCCATATATAGTTGATTGCTTGCATAATAAGGTCAATAGTCTTTATTTCTTGAATAATATATTTCTAAGAACTTGCAATGAAGCATCTAAATATCATACATTGTTTATCTATAACAAGAAAAAACCAATCAATTAATTATTTGTAATCTTTTATATCTAATGAATGCATTACTAACAGGAAACTTATCCTGCCCACAAGAAAATTTCATTGCAATCATCCACAAAAATGGGGACCCCTGATCCTCCACTCACTTCTAGAATAAAAAAATCATTCTTATCGCTTCACATGTAAGGATTCCATTTGCATATTTTTTATATAGTTTTGCCTCGAGAGTTTGCCAAATTCTTTTTTCGTTCAGTTTCCAAAAATACTTCAGTATACTAGCCAAAGCTGTTGCAAAGTGCTTTTTCATGACCATAATTGTCCATTGGCATTCTAGAATATTTTTTAAAACTGGTGTGATCTCAAACTGATGCCAAAATATCCTACCATACATCCATATTAAATTGATATCTGGGTTCTTAATATAACTGTAATTTGCTATTTCATCTCTATATGGGTGGGAACTTCATCTTAATAGTGACCTTGAATTCTGTGAATGATTCTAATGCAACAAGCTCAGATAGATATTTTTCAGCAGCTTTACCAAAAAAAAAGATTCTGACAATGGTATAAGTGCTTCTCACAGAACTTTTAGTTCTTCTTGAGTAAATGTGAACTTGATAGACTCAACAACTCTCAACAAATAAATGAGTACAATTTTATTATTTACATATTTACAGCAGAGTAAATATAGTTAGCAAAAGCCCCTTAAGATTATTATTATACTTTAAATTTTTGAATCATACTTTTGAACATCTTCTGGATCTAATATGCAGTAGATATTAGAAAAAAGGATCTCTAAGGTGCATGTTATCCTTTAACTGTTTTTTGCTAGTTTGTTCTTATCTTTAGTAGAGTTTTTATCGCTTTTGCCATTAACATTATTGGAAGATTTATCATCACTGATAGGTTCACCATTATTGGTAGATTTATCAATTAATATGATAGATTTATTATTATTAATAGATTTATCATTATTAGTAGATTCACTATTGGCAGGTTTGCCATCATTAGCAAATTCATTGTCTTTTGCATCTTTTACATCTTTGTCACTTAACTTTATAAACAATTCATTCTTATCAATAGGAAGTGGCTTTTTATTATACACTGCATACTGCATCTGGAGCCCAATTTCTACCATTTGGTTTGCAGAATTGTAAGCGAAATTTCTCCTGAAATAAGTAAATGTAATAGTTGTAGATACATACAAATAAAATAGCATAAGATGAAGACAAATATACCTGAGATATTTTCTCTTCCATTTTTCTCTTATTCAAATTTGCTTTCATTTGTCTTCAAGTTTTCTCTTCACTGATTTCTTTCATAAACTCTTTCTTTCTTGACTTTACCTATACAGTGATGGTTAGAATATGGATACAGATTTTGTAGGGTACTGAAATTTACAAATATATACCACCAGCCATTCATTTAAGTTGCATGCAAAATTACAAATGATGAGAGAAATATCATGATTCTGCCCCTTTGTAACTATTTGCTCTAGCGCATTGTAAAAAACATCATATGCACTATTATCGAGTTTGTTCTTATTTAGTTTCACAATGTATTGAGCAAAATTTTTCCAATCAACAAGTTTTGTTTCTGAAAACCAGGATGAAATATTTAGAGATTTTCTGATGAGCAGTGACACAAAGTAAGTAGAATATGCTTTTGGGATATTAAGCCTTACTATGGAGAAATCTGTAAAGTTAAAAAGTTAAGCAGGAAATAAATAATATCAGATATAAGATTTACACAACTTGAAGATTAGCATGCGCTGTGCATATCACACATAATAGAAGTACTCTATAACTAGCACGTGTTTTTTGACTAATGATCGGTCCACATGACCAGCCTATATTATGATTGCAAACTTGAGTTTATTGCTTGAACTGTTGCAGGTAAGACAATATTTCAGCTTATCTTAGTAATACAACTTTGCTAATTCAGGATCATAAGAAAATTGATTACCATTTTTGTGATACCATGAGCCATGTAATCTATAATTCTCATATTTTTTTCACAAATAGGGCATGACGAATTTCACGGCTGAGCAGATACAAAATTATAATTATCAATCCCTCTAAAATTATTTTGGAATTTTAAGTATGTGAAATGCTCTAACACAGATTTGATAATTAACTCTAAATCAGGTTTGGCTTCAAAGGTGATAGGCCCTTTTTCTTCATATTGCTTAGAAAAGGATAAATTGAATATTTTATTTTCTGGCTTTGAATTTATAAAAAGGTGACATTCTGATAATTGCTATGGCTCAAGTCCTGTTTCTCTTTTATATTTTTTGTATAAGTTGAAATGGATCTTATTTGTCAAAACTCTTGGTAAACCAGTTAATTTGGCATGCCAATTCAGATATTCGGGAGTTAATATTTTATTGGATTCGCTCATATTTCCTTTTTTTCTATGATTACAGATCAATTTAAATTAGGTAATAGTTAACATAAATTAGTGTTAAAAAAATATCATATAAAGCATGAGCAAATAAAATAATAAGACTATGCAGTTATCTCAATTTTATGCTATTCATATTTAATAAAATAGGATCTGATTTTATATTTACCTTCTATGCTTTCTTCATCACTATGATCTAACTTGCATAATGGGTATGATATCTCGTCAGTAATTCCATAATTATCAAAATTTTCACCACTAAATTTTCTATATAAATTAGGATAATAATCCAATGTCTTGTTGAGAAAATAGATGTGGTTATAGGTTGAATTAGATTGAGAGATATTCTTATCCTTATATTCCTTTAACTTTTTTTACTTAACCTCATGTCTGTTGGCAATAGTGATTTGCAATAGCTGATTAGGATGAATATAACTATCTATACTTTGATAATTTTTAGCAACTGGCTGATAATAAATTCCTTTTCTAATGTTAATATTCTTGATATTATTGAAATCCTCTTTTATTAACTTTTCAAATGTCATGGTTTCTTCATTACTATTTTCTTGAAGTTGACATATTTGAAATATCTCCCTTTACAAATCTTTGCATATGACCACATTTCAAACAATTTCTCACAAAAAACTGCAATCTCTGAAATATTTCTTGAGTTTTCAATAAAACTGTGTAGATCATTAGTATGATCTTTTTGAAATTTCTCTAAATATTTATTTTTCACAAAATTAGATGCAAAGGTGCAGATTGCTTTAGTATATGAACTATCACTCAGATTCTTATTTATTTTTATATAAATTAATTTATGAGAGAAATTATCACTTTGAGTAAATTTTTTAAGTCTATTAATGAAATTGCATCTTCGATCTTTAATTTAATTTTATCTGATGTCATCATAATATCAAAAATCCATCTCACAATACTTCCACATAAATCAAACTTTTTCTTAATTGAATCTTGAGCAATTGTTTGATCATATAATTATTCTTGACAATTATAAAGCTTATCAATTTCTTAAAGTGGTATGTAAAAGATTTCGCCTCTTTGTGCTTTGGTAAATTTCTCAATGATTTGCTTCTTAGATGAAGACACTATTATTAGCTTGGGTCCAGAAAAATCATGGCTTACTTTGAGTTCCATTCTGTCAATTATATACCAAGTATCTGAACATTTTGCATATAATCTGTACTCTTTATTATTTACCAGAATTAGGTTACCATCAGAAGTAATATATGTCATGTAATCTTGATTATTCATCAGAACTGACATATTATTTTTGAGAAGTGTTACTAATAACAATATTCTGAAATATGTCTTCCTGATGTCTAGGTTATCAGTGATGTAGTATTGTCTCAATAATTCATTATGAAGTATAAAGTTAAGCAAATAGTCATAATACTTTCATTTATAGATAACTGTACTTTTATCACTTTCTGGCAATACTGGCACTGTAAACTTCTCATCATTTGTATTAATACTTTCTAAGTTCTTAATAAGATATTGAATCTTCTGCTTATCTGAAAAATGTATAATTAGAGTTAAGATATTAATATTCCTATTAATCTTTAAAGTCTAACATTAAAAGAAAAATACCTTCTTGTAGTCTTTTCTTTTTTGCTTGGACTTCATCTTCCTTATCTTCCACCATTTTCCTTTTCTCTAATCGAATAAAAAAAATATAGGATGTAAGATAATGTGAATTTCTTGTTCGAGAGGTAAACCATTGGGAGATACTTACCAGTGGTGGTGGGCGAAAGTAGCAGTTGTACAATGATCCAGATGTAACTGGAGTTCTGCGTAAAGATATCACTAATACTCATATTAGGATATAATAATTTGCCTTCGAGTTCTTGTATAATATTAGGAAATCTGGTTTGAAGTAGTTCTAGTTTTCTCAGTTTATTGTCACTGTTCCAAAAAATATCAACTCTCTACAGACACAACTTATTTGCATCAAAGTCAATGAAATATTTTTGATTCTTTTCAAAGATTATTTTCTTAAGTTTTGAAATGGTGGTCTTTTCGTTTCCATAACCTTGAAAGAGGTATCAGTACTATTACCAATGACAAAACAAAAGACTATGATGTTGTGATGCCTGAAATGAAAATTAAAATTTTTTTTAAGAAAAGTAGAAAAATTTTTTAAATTTGCAAAGCATTATATATATATCAGGTATTGATAATTTTGAGTCATAGATACATCGTACGTTATTATTGATAATTTTGAGTTATAGATATTCTTGTACCTTTTTCCATGATAATTATTTGCCAGGTCATTTTTGATCAAATGATTTGACATTTTTATGTGTTGATAGTAGCAAGTTATGACTGATAAATACAGCAAAATTACTCTAGTTAACCTTCTACCCTTAAATAATAAGCCATTTTTGCAAGAAGTAAAATTTTCATCAGGACAAATAACCTGTAAATTTTTATTGATCTAGTTCTGTTATTTGGCTACTGTGGCTGTATATGAAACAGAATAATTTTAAAAAGTAAAAGCATGATATTACATATTAACTTTTTTTTTACTCGTATTTAACATACGCAATTTGAAAGAAGCATTGACGGAAAAATTATTGAAGCTCCAGATAAGATATTACACAATTCAGATATGAATGAAATATATATTTTTTGGAGTATTTATAAGAAAATGATTTGAGACTAGAAAACTAATAACTATTTTTTTGTACAGATCTTACTAGCATAACTGAATGCAAAGTGTCAGTAAGTTTTACTAAGGTTAATATTATACTTGTAGCTGAAACATCCCTAATTTTGGCCAGAATTCAGTTTTGGGTTTCGGCCAGTTTTGATTTACAAAATCCTTTTCTGAAACTGAAACTATGACCGAAATCCAAAACCTTGACTGAAACCTGAAACTATGCCTGAAATCTTTTATTAGGCTGAAATCTTAAAATAGAAATAAGATCTGATCTAATCTTTTTTTTTATCCTGTATAGCGCGTTCATTTAACTATACACACTCATTACAATTTTACATAATACAATAATATAATTCACAATTATACTGTAATAGTTTATATTTTATATTTTATAATTTAATAATAATAATTAAATACTTNTATTTTGATAGTCTTATAATCNACCTAATAAAACAAATTTTAATATAAAGAATACAAATTATAAAATGTCTTCTAATCTTTCAAAGAATGTAGGTGGGTGACCTGTTAGTAGAATATGGGAGTGGATTATAAAAGGAGACCTGGTACCTAATTCTAAGGGATATTATTCGGCAACTTATTCTTTTTGTAAATTTTATTGGGCTACAGTTAGGATGTCAAAACTTAAAAAACATCTTGCATATGATTGTAACAAGGTTGATTCTGATACCAAAATTAGTGTTTTAATGATGTTAACAAATAATTGCGAAGATTCAGAAGATGATAGTAATACAATATCAACTACTAGATCTAGTAAGAAACAAAAATCAAATAATAAATCACAGACTTGTATAGATGACCATTATGAAAATTTTCCTANTNCATTAGGCAAAGAAGATCAAATCAATAAAGCTTTGGCAAAAATGTTTGTAATTTGTAATTTNCCATTTGCTCTTATTGATCATCCCTACTTTGTTGAATTTATTAAGACCATACGTTCTACCTATAATCTTCCAAATCGTTGGATATTATCTAAAACCCTTATTATTCAAGAAATATCCAGAATTAATATCAAAGTTAATAGAAATATTAATGAAGAAAATAATCTTACNATTGCTTTTGACAGATGGACGAATTCTACTGGGCAATCAATCTATGATTATTGTTTAATTACTGAAGAGCGTAGAGAATATCTTTGGTGTTCAAAGAATTATTCTGATGTTCCCCATCATACAGGTGCATTTCTTGGAAATGAACTTATTAAGATTGTGGATGATATTAGTCCTGAAAAATTAGCCACAGTAGTATCTGATAATGCGCCAGATGCTTGTGTTGCATGAAAAATTCTTTGTGAAAAATATCCTCATATTATTAATATTTGCTGTATAGCTCATTGTATTAATCTTATCACAAAAGATTTATGTAAAAATGAATTTGTTGTAAATACAGTTCGAAAAGTTAGAATTGTCCACCAGTATTTTACAATATCACATGCTCCATGTCAGTTTTTAAAANATGCTATTACAATTTTACAAATTAAAGGTGGGGAATTAAAAAGCCATACAAAAACGCGTTGGTCTACCATGTGGGATTGTATCAGTTCAATTGTAAGACTTGAACTTGCTTTTGCAAGAGAAAGTAATTAATTTAATAAAAATAGTATTGTAAAATGTAGATATGACAATTATTTATTAATTTATTATTTTATTTATTTAGGTCCTTTCAGAATATGAGAATGATATCAAAAATTGCGTCAAACATATTCTCTATAATCGAAATTTTTATGAAAATTCTAGAATTATTGCATCAATTCTCCATCCTCTTAAGATCTCTGTAGNATNTTTNGAATCAAGAACTTCAANACTTGCTGACTGNTATGTACATTTATTATCATTAGCANGTGCAATTTATCGTATGCCAAATCAAAACATGCAATTTAAAAATTATTGTATAATTAAATTCAATGAAAGGTTTGATGAATTTTCTGATGATCTTTTTCTTTTGGCATTTTTTTTACACCCTCGTTATCATGGTAAGTCATATTAATATAAATTTTATAATTTNTTTATTTAATATCTTAATTTAATAATTTAATATTAATTTATTGTTTTATTTTAGGTAATGGTATAAATCCAAGTAAATTTCATAGTATTACTGTTAAAGCAGCNCAAATTTGNAAGGATATGGGNCATGATCAGGAATCATGTNNAAAATTGCTTACTCAAATGNNAAAATACATGAAAATGAAAGTACCATTTAATCAAAGCTATAACTATAAGTCTGATACACCGATCATTTGGTGGGAAACTGCACAGAATACAAAAGAAGAGTAGGAATTGCAAGCTTTAGCACTTCAGCTCTTTTTTATAACTCCTCACAGTGCTTCCTATTGTCACCATATGATTTCTTATCCTGTGGCACAGTAAATGATCGTCAGGTGAAAAAGGTGAAAATGGTATTACCTATTAAATNTATTTAATTTATTTAATTTATTTTATTTATNTTATATNTTATATTTATTATACTTATTATATTTAGTTTATTTATTATATTTGTATTATCTATTTTATTTTCTTTACATTTATTTTTATATAAAAGCACTGAGTTTTAGACTTAGTTCACTCAGAGTCTTTCCCAGTGGTTTTGAATAGAGTTAAATAATTTAGCTATTAACTCATTAATAAAATCTAAAGTTAAATATACACTTTTACCTTCGCGTCTCTCTGTTACTTGTGTGAATTGATTGTGTATCGATTTGTATTGTGAAATTATTGTAAACTTGTGTCAAACTGTGTGTTTGAACCTTTGCTGATCAATTTGATTTACATTTATTCTCACATATAAACATATAAAATATATACTTATTTTTGGATTCCCTATACATCTGAATAGATCACTTTAGGTTTTTTTTAGCTAGTTGTTTGTATTCACATATGACGCTGATACTGTAAGCGTTCCTTTTCAATTTTAGGATGGTTTTATGGTCAAAGATGTGCTAAATTAGCTGTAGATCNGGTAGAAGGTATGTGCAAATTGCACACTTATTACATGACAAATGCCAAACAAGAATTATTTCATTAGGGCCACTCTTTCCCAAAAAATTCTGACCAAATTTTTCACGAAGCAAAAACACATCCTGGAGGCTTCGTTTACTATAGTGACAGCCTTCAGGATCTTAAGTAAAAATGCTCCTCTTGTTATTTAACATTTAATAATATAATTTAGGTTGTTTGCGTATTATTATTTTTAAATATACCCACAATTTTTGTTTTACAACTCTTGGATAATGACCTTTAATGATACCTCTAGAAGTGTTTGGTTTTCTAAGCTATCCAGTCTTACACAAGTTTTATCTCTTCGGAGCCAGAAAAGGGAAGTAATAGAAAGTTTTGTAGGGAAAAGAATGATTTTACTTAACTCTGGGTTCTTGTGGACGAACTATTTGTAAAGGGTTTGGAGGATGAGAACTTTCTTTAGAGTGAAGTTTGGTGTTTTTTCCTTAGATTTACTTTAGGTTTTTTGCGGCTAGATATAGTTGTTTTTGCTAATTTTAATCCTTTTGTTTTATTTGTTTTTGTTTTTATTTTTTATTTCTTTGGTGTAGTCTTTGGTCGTTTTTTGTTAGTATTTTTCATTTTCTTTTGGGTGATGGGGNGTACTGGAAAAAATGATCGTCTAAGGCTGGTTTGATGTTACTTGATGTTGATTGGCCCTTAAGGAGTTGTTTGTTTATTCTAAGGGGAGTGACGTGATGATCATTAGGTTTTCTGGTGATGTGTCACAGTTGGTCACGTTGTCAGCATCGTATGTAAATACAAACAACTAACTAAGAAAAACCTAAAGTGATCTATTCAGATGTATAGGAAATCCAAAAATAAGTGTATGTTTTATATGTTTATACATAAGAATAAATGTAAATCAAATTAATTGGCAAAGGTTCAAACACACAGTTTGACACAAGTTTACAATAATTTCACAATACAAATCGATACACAATCGATTCACACAAGTAACAGAGAGACGCGAAGGTAAAAGTGTATATTTAACTTTAGACT
>QKYT01000084.1:235216-247243 GCA_003550305.1 Glomus cerebriforme | reverse complement strand
AATAAATAAAATAAATTAAATAAATTAAATAGATTTAATAGGTAATACCATTTTCACCTTTTTCACCTGATGATCATTTACTGCGCCACAGGATAAGAAATCACATGGTGACAACGTGGAACTAACTAAATATCAACTTAAATGTTTTTTAATAAGTTTTCTAGTTGATGTATGTCACAACCGAGACAATGAAGGTATCTCCTGGGGGACATGGAAGAATACCTGTATGCTAATTGGGAGAGTCCCACTAGTTAACCTCTTTTATTAAAATTTGTTTTGAGAAATGCAATGTTGGTTGACAATTCAAAAATTTTTAGAATCTCCCAGGATCATTGCTAGCTTGGAGTTGCACCTATTTTTGGGAGTGATTTTATTACGTGTTATTCCCTTTGAGAGCGTGGAATACTCTGGAGGAGGTATCACATCATTTATGGTGGGGATAGTCGGACTGGGCTATACCGCTCATTGTGAAGTATATGTTTGGTTAAGCTTAGCATGATGTTTTTTCGTAGTATATGATTAGTTTTTACTTTTATGTATTATGTATAGAAATAATGTTCGGCAAGATCAGTGAGTCTTTCCCTTACCTTAAACTAATAAAAAGTTTGAATTTATAAAAAAAAAAAACAAGAATTATCTCATTATGCAATTAATACTTCTGAGAATTCATTACGTGAAAAAATGATAAATACTATTATGAAAATTAGTGATGAGTTACTGGGAGAAGATGATTTTAAATTTTTGTATGATGAAAATGTGATAGATATGGTTATAGATATGTCTCAAACTTATAATTTAAATGTTATTTCAGATGTAGATATTGAATCTTAAATTTTTAATATGGAAAGAAAAGAATCTGAGGATGAGACAACAGTTAATCAAAGAAGACAAACTGTTGTATTGGATCCAGAANNTGAAGATTACGATATTGAGGCATTAATAGCAAGAGAAATGAATAATGATAATGAATTATAAATTTATAATGATAATTTTATATAGTAAAATAGTAAATTTTATTTTATTTTTTTAGTAATTTAGTTATTAATAATATACATAATAATTACAAATTATAATAATTAATAAATAATACGATTAAATAAATAAATAAAGTTTCAGTCTATATTACAAAATTCTAAAAAATAGTTTCAGTATATGTAAAGTTTTGACCAGAGTTTTAGTTTTCAGTACTAGATTCGGACTATGGTTTCAGACTTTTAGATTCGGCCATATTCTTAGGAGGTTTCGGCTATAAGTATAGTCAATGTCATTCGTTTATTTCTGACAATGCATATTTTATAAGTATAATTGACAACTAAGTTATTTTTATCCAGAATAACTATGATTGGGATGAGTGAAGCTGAATTATGGATAATATGTTAGTATAGGTAGTTTAGAATTAATGAATTAATGTAGAAATACCATTTTGCTTGTAAATTTATAAGCAGGTTTATGTAATTTATTTACTGCATCAATAAAGAATTCAAGCCAAAATTCTATATATTGTATCAAATATATTTTTCGTGGGATATGGAGACATATTGTAAATAAAAAAGTAAGATCTAAAGTCTAACTTGCATTTTAAATAAATCATGTCCTATATGAAAGTTATTATCGAACATGCAATCTGAACTTGATTCATTGAAATAACACATCATTGAGCTCCTAGCCGAAAGTTCTGAGATTAAAGCTGAAAATGCAAGGTTAAAGCTGAAAATGCTAAGATAAGGTAGGCAATAGGACCAGACTTGCAAAATTAGAGCAAAGTGATAAAGAAAAGGCTAAACTCATTGCAGTACTAAATTGTGATATCAGGAAAATCAAGCAGGAGTAACACAGCCTAGTACATCTAATTAATCGTTAGAGAATAGGAAAACTGATGAATTTTTAGTTTCGGTGAGTAAGAAAAAGGTAGGTGATATGATGAGATAGATAAACATGGAGAAGAAACTTTTGCATAAGTCAGCACTTTCATGCTGAAATCAGGACGAGCATTCAATTTCTTGAAAATTCCAATGATTCTGTAGAAACTGAAGCCAATAAAAACAATTTACAATCATTGGGATAAATAATACCAGAGGTATCATCTCAAGTACTACCAAAGAAACCAAAGATTTTCACGATTATATAATAGCCTAAGATTTTATACAAGAAGTGAATTTATCAAAAAAATTGATAAAATATTATTTATAATAAAATTTGAGAAAGTTGTTATACACTGATTAGAAATTTCCAAAATAGATAAAATAAATTAATATGAATCAGATTCTTAATCTTTAATTCAGAATTTGATTGATTTCTCCAAATTCAATTCGTTTAGCGAAATAAAATAATGAAGAATAAAAAAAAGATTTCTTTAAAAATTCAATCTGGGATTGTGGATCCAGATCCCATACCCTATTAATATACAGGTTTATTTATTATAATACAGACATTTCAATATAATAATAAAAAACAAATTTTTAAAGAAATAATAAAAATATTAAACATTTCATTTTATATGAATCAGTTGTACTGCAAAGGGGCTGAGACAGATTTTTTGTAGGCGGTACAATTAATGGATGAGCGAAGAATTTAAACCAGATATTATGTACTAAACATTAATTATTTCTCTAGGACAATTTATTGTTATTTTCGTTACAAATAATTTTAATTACATATTTACATGGCTGTGAATAATGGCTATTTGACATTTGAATAGATTTTTAAGCACTTTATTAAATAATAATGTAAATAAAAGTGATAAAATTAAGGTGCGAAATGATTATTTCTCTTTTTTTTTACACAACCTGATCATATATATGTTTGCTAACTTTAAAGTCTTAAGCAAAGTCATAGATGGCATATTAAACAAGTATCTCATACTTGATATTTTTCACAGATTTTAAATAATTTTTCTAATTGGATTGATTATCAGTTATCAATTATTATTTATTGTTCTCAGATGCTTACATTTGCTAATGTTCGTAATATGTGTGAAAAATCAAAATGATCAGTCTGTAGTATGCTGTGGTGAGTCATTAGATTAATATAATTATTTATTAAAGTTTTTTTTCTTTTAGGTTCGGTCTTAGCTTTTTTAAGCGAGAAATTTTTCGAATTCGACTTCATGTTGCAGGCATTTTTATTTACTAATTTAAATTCAATCAATTTATTTAATTTTTACTATTATTAATACTCTTTAGATTCAGTTCTTAGGTTTAAAATCATGACTGGCGGTAATATGGTCACCGCGCATCAGCTTCCTCTAGTTAATAAATTAATTTCATACCTAATTATACATGAAATTATCACATTATAAAAATACTACATTATATCTTTATAAAATGTACATGTTCAACGTGCAAAATTGCATATGACATTTAATGATTTTAATGGGAAATTCCCTCCAAACACTATATACGCGCATTACAGTTATTGCTACCCTTTGAACATGAACTTTTGTTAATTCATAATGATTATCTTGATTAAATTAATAATTTTAAATTTAATTTGGTATGTTTGATTTCACTTCAGAAAAATCTTTGATATTGTTAATAATGTTTTTAAAATTCCAGATTTTTTTCAGCGAATTCTATTATTTTTACATACAGCATCGTGTTTATCATTAGTCATAACATTTTATATTTGTTGCAGTATATACTTTTATATTAAAAATCACGCATACAGATAATATAATTTACTTAATTTATTTTTTTTAGTAACTATAAAACTATAAAAGCATTCTCCAATTTTAGAACAAAATATTTAATAATTAAAACATCAAATAAATAATTATCTTTATTAAATAAAATCATATTCTTATATAACGATCGTGTAGTTAGATATTATAATTGAAATTGATTAGGCACGACATTAAATGCCCACCGGACGTATCAGTTTATCCATTCAACCAAAATTCAAGCTTCATCTCCAATTTTTCAAAAATATTTCCTAAATTCAAATTTAGTACAAATAAGCCCAAAATCTTTATATTCAATCCTTTTCCCAAAATTATGGATCCATTTTGCCGACCTCCCCTATTTATATTGTTGTATCAATTGAAGTAGTGTCTGCTGCTGTGATTATGGATACGATCAGGCATTGCCACATTGAAAATAAATCTTTCTCTCAAGTTTTTCAAGGATAGTTGAAAACATATTGGAGAGCTAATACGTTTTTTTAATTTAAAATACTATAATAACCTAAATTCCTTTTTTTTTTAATAACCCTCCCCGAGAACTTTCACTGATGGTATTAAGTTCATTTACGTTACCATATTAATTTTTTGTATCTTGATATAGGAACAGTAACTTACTTTTTTTTTAATAGATATGAAATAAATGTCAGGTTTGATTAACTTATATCCAATTACATCCAATTCCCTAGTCAGTTTTACTATAAAAGTATATGATTATCTAACTTGCACTCTTAATTAATGAAATCGTCATTGGATAAATTATTTCAAAGTAGTTAGTCCAATAAAAAAAAAATATCATCTAATAATTGAATACAGTTATCCACAAATTATCCCAATCCTAGAAAACCAGTCAAAACGTCCTATTTCATTATTTCTATGCTAATGTAAATTCAAGCATGAAAGCCTGCTTTAAACATTTTAATTTTTTTCAAAGTAATGGTCCCAAATCCAACTTTATTCTAAGAATTCTCACTAGGAGTATCTTTTCTATATTACTCCAACTTCGACCTCACTAACTCATTAATATTCAACAAGAAGGGGGAATCAAAAAATAGTTAACGTGGTAAAGAAGAAAAAAGATAGGGTTGATGGTAAATAAAAAAAAAATAAATATGAAGAGAAAAAAAAATATTTGAATGATATCGCTGATATAAAATCATACGATTTGAAAAGTTATTATGAATCACTAAGAGAATCAGTTACCTTATCTAATATTTTCCTTCTAAAGGCCTGCTTGAAGATAATAATCTATTGTACATAAAACTTAGCCCAAAATTGTTTTTTTATTGAATAATAATAAAAAGCATAATAAAATAAAAAAAAATTGGTTGGTTTATAAAGTATTCTATAAAATAGAATGCATTTATTTGATACGAGAAAGAATTTTTTGCACGTTAGGGATGTTTATTTTTTTTTTTGAAACAACCCTAATTTTTTAAATTTTTTTTTTCTCTGAGTAGGTGGAATTCTGGTTTTTATATCTGATTTCAAAAAATAAAAAGATTATCACAAATCTAGCCTTTTAGATCTTTTTCACATGTCAATTGGCACCAATTATTTATCTTTGCTAAATGTATTATCAGTTATTTAAATGATGATTTGGGTGAAATTTACCATTTCCATTCACACGGTCTTTGAGTCGTTAATTTTTATTGCTACCAAAACAAAAATAAATCGTTCTTTTTTTTCCATTGTGAAGAAAATGATTTTTACTAATCTCTGAATGATATTATCATTTCATTACAATTTGTATAATGGTACTTTATAAACGAACTAAATTTAATTTTAAAATATTGGCTTTTTTACTTTTTTAGACTATTTTATTTGTGATTATAATGTATTAATAATACGTGAGAAAAAAGCTTTATTATGAAGAAGTATTTATTAAATTCAAATTCAAATAATCAATTTTTTATTGGCACTGACTAACTTTAATAAGTACCCTCCCATGAATAGTACCCAGGTACTATTCAATCAAAAAAAATTGATATACTGATAATTAATAATTTTTATGGTGCAGTATATGATCACATATTACTGAACATTTTTTGATTACATAAATTATGCAGTACGGCTACAAGACTAAATGTGATGAATCAGAAGATGAATATAATTTGATTATGAGCATGTTAAAAGATTTGAATTCACAAGATTTTAAAAAAATCAGTTCATGAAAATGAAAACAAAATTTATTTAAAATATATATTTACAAATAATGAACTCCTATGTTTTCACCATTCTGTCTTGTGCTCTACTATCCAAATTTGAAAAATGAATAAACTACAAAATATAAAATATTTATTTACTATATATAACGCTAGATTTTATTAATGAATACTTACAGTATGGAATATCATTATTGATCTTATTTACTATATGCTGGTGATTAAATATTAAATCCAAAAAGTCTGAGTAATCTTATATTTAAAATCAAGTATCTACATCATAAAATGAAATCAAATATTAACAATATATGTACAATTCCACGAGATAAAAATTTGAAAAAGTAAATCATTTTATTAAAAAGAAATTCCAGAGAGTAATGAAAAGTTATAAATTGTTTAGATAGTGCCACATTTATTTCTTTAAATCCTCTTTTCCATTTCACATACTTTTTGGTCTGGTATGTAATGAACTTACAAATCAGTTATGTTTTTTCATGCAACATAATAGATAATATATGTAGTGTGTATACATAGAAATAAGACGGCTAATTTTTCAACATATAGAAATTATAAAGGTAGAAATTGAAATAATACAATGCTATCACTCGTGTTTTCTAACTAATTTATTTCTATCACTATATATAACTACGAGATTTTCAGCTTTTTCTAATATTAAATGTTTAAAAATTATTTATAGAATAGTATGAATTATCGATTAGATTATCCGGTTAAACAATTCACAAAAACTTAAAAAATTATTTTACTTATTAATTTATTAAAAAATATATTCTTTAATACATTTAATAAAATAAAATTACTAAAAAAAAATAAGAAAATCTAATATTACTACTATCATTTTTTTGTATTTTTTCTTCTATTATTATTGTTTGTTTTGTTGATTTTATTCTTATATTTTATTTTTTATATCATTATTCCTTTTTATTTCTGCTATCTTATTATATCTTATTCCCAACTTTTTTTCACAATTAAATGACTGACATCTCTTTTCTAAGCCAGTATACCCTTCTTTGTTTATATACATTTTTTCTTCAAACTGTTCTTTCAATCTTGTCCTTTCTTTGACTTTATCTTCATCTTTGGAAAGTTCTTTGGCTTCTTCTTTATCTGTTATTATTGACAACCTGTTTTTTATTATTCTTCCAAAGTCCAACAATTTTTTATATTTCTTGTTGTTCTTTATTATTTACCAGATAGCAAATATTTTCTTTTGCTTAATACTTCTTTTAACTTGTTGTTATCTTTTCATTTCTTTCATTCCACCTTTCTCTTTCTGCATCTTTATCTTTTGAGCTCATCTTCTATTATTTGTTTTACCCATATTTATTATTATTTTTTTTATTCTAATCTTTTTTAGGTTTAATTTTTGCGTTTCAACATGCTGAAATGGGCTGATTATCTTGAATACTTCTCTTACTTCCAATAGTGAAGGATCAGAACACAGATTATTTCAGCAATTCTACATCTTTTTTCTATACTCAAGACATTCGTTCTTTGAAAGTATATTTTCGCCCAGCTACCTTTCTTAAAGTTGTTACATATTTCTTATTTTATCTTGTAGTAGTATTTCTTCTTTTTTCTTTTATTTGTTGACATCTCCCCATCACTGATCTCATTAGTCTTCAATATTGCTTCATAAACATTGGGAAATGAAAAGAAAATTCTAATCTAAACCAAACCGCAGATAGGAGAGATACTCGACTATCTAACTGGTCTTTCCTTGCCTGATACGAGGAAGATCTCTATATACAGTATAAGGAAGAGAAAAGGAAGTTTAAAGGAATTTAAAAAAAACAAACCAGCTAGATAGGAAATACTACCTGCTGGACCTTCCTTGCCTGATACGAGGAAGACCTCTATATACAGTATAAGGAAAGATGAAAGAAGGAATTTAAAGGAGTAGTTTATTTTTAAGAGGTTATAGAGAAAAAATGAAATTATAAAGAGAAAAGAGTGAAAGAGTGAAAAGAATTTAAAGGAAAAATCCAGTGAATCTAGTTTTTTAAATTTAGAGAGAAAAAAAATCTTAAAAAAATAGTAGGTATTTATAAATTTTTTTTATTTACCTTTTGTAAAATTTACAAAGGATGTGTCATGATAACTTATTATGTATTTTTATTATTGATTATCTTAATATAGATTTATTTGTTTATTTTATATTACCAAATTTATTTATTTTTAATAATGGGCTAATCGGCTAAGCCAAGTAAAGTATAATTACATACATGAGTCACAATTCATATTTCATATTAGGTCATAATTTCTATAATTAGGGCAAAAAATTACTTTCTTAGCCTTCTTTGTGTTACTTTTTTGACCAAAATATGCATGATTATGATGACAAAAATTTTATTATTGACTTGAAATGTGATGATGATTATAAATAAAATATGTGTTACATTATATTATATGACGCGACTTATTGTATAACAATATATTTTGTTCTTTGCTTTTACTATTTTTTCCTTTTTAGGCGATTTATATTACCCAAACGACCCTATATAATATTTCTCCGGCCAGATCTGACAATTTATTGAATTAAAAAAAAATATTTGAGGTATGATATTAATTATAATAAATTATATGACTTCATTTCTGTTTATAATTTTACTTCATTTTGAATTAATGATTTGAAAGAAAAGATTTTATGGATATTAATTATTAAGGTTTCCCAAGAAAAATCGATCAATGACTTTAAAAAAAAATTTCACGAAGATTATTTAGTTTAACAGAAAAATAGTGTTCTTGAAGTTGGACTGATAGTATAATTGTAGACCATACTATACTGCTGTCCTTACGTTATAATAAATACATTGGAATTGCGAATAATACCAAATAATATTTCTCATTATCACGTTAAGATATGATTTTTTTGGCAGAATTTTATGGGTTTAAACTCGCCGCTTTGCATGACTGCGGAAGAAAAAATTGTCAATCAAAACCTTCAGTATTATTTACTGTAATATTTTTTATAGTGTAGTTTTCGTCCGATTTGATCTACAAAAATATTTCCAAATTAGGGTTTCGGAGATTTCACTGGGTGAAACGTTTCGGATTTTGAAAATTTTCCAAAGTAGCCAATCAAATTTAGGAAACTTTTTTTTTGTGCGATGTTTAGTGAACACAATTTATTTAGGAAACATAAAATACAAACAATCTAAACAAATAGACTTTGTTCGTAAAACTTTTTACCTAATTACATTTTTTTAACAGTAAAGTTGCCGTCAACTGTTTAAACTATATCAAAATGAAAAATATCAAAAACGCAGATGAAGGAATTAATTGGATTGAAGAAGCTATCAATAAAAAATATATTAAATATTACGAATATAAACATTTTAGTAATATTCAACATATTGGTTCCGGAGCATTTGGAAAAGTATTCCGTACAAATTGGAAAAATTTTGAAAATCATTTAGCTTTAAAATCTTTTTTGATCTTAACAATATCACTATAAAAGAAATTGTCCATGAGGTAATTTTATGTTAAATATATAATTTCACATTATAAAATTTATTATTTTTCTTTTTTTTTTAAAAAAAAAAAAAATTTACTGTACGTTCGTAATTTAGCTTAAGCTTCAACGAGATGTAGATTTTCATAATAATATTATTCGCTTTTATGGAATTACAAAACTCGAATCAGGTATTAATAAAACATTAATTGGCATTATTTAATTTTTTTTTTATAAAGCTAATAATGGTTTTTTTTTATTTAGAAAATGAAATTGACCAAACAAAAAATTATTTGCTAGTGATGGAATATGCAGATGGAGGTACTCTCCGAGATTATTTGAAGAAAAATTTCATTAGACTTAATTGGGATGATAAATATAAATTGGCATACCAATTGGCTTGCGCAGTATCATGTTTACATGATGAGGGAATTGTACATCGTGACTTGGTAATTTTATTTTAAATATTATATTAAATGATAAAATCAATAATGTAACATTTATCAATAAATTATCATATTTTATTATAGCATTCCTGTAACGTACTGGTTCATCAGGATGCCATCAAGTTGGCTGATTTTGGCCTATCAAAAAGGATTGAAGAAGCAACTAAATCTAAATCAAAATTACTCGGTATGATTCCTTATATTGATCCGAAAAGTTTAATGGATAGCAATAATGATTTAAAAGAGAAGTGTGATGTTTACAGTGTTGGCGTATTGTTATGGGAAATATCAAGTGGGATCCCACCATTTCACGAAGAAGCATATGATCTTAGTTTAATGTATAAAATTTCACAAGGTCGAAGAGAAAAAATTATTCTTGATACTCCTGATGATTATGCTAATCTTTATACTGGTAAATATGATTTTAATTGATTATTCTATTTATTAAAGCAAATTTAACCAATACATATTTCTAATTATTATTAGAATGTTGGAATAGTGAACCAAATAGTCGACCATCTATGCATGAAGTTGTTAAAACATTAAAAATGCTTATTCAACAAAGTGGCAAAACTCATCATATACCAAATGAAAATATTAAGAAAAGAGAAAGGGGAAGAGAGAGAGAAAGAGGAGCTCTAAAAAAAGTTAAACATGATGAAAATTTCCATAAAAATTTAAGCATAATTGTTAATAAAATAATTGATCTCATGTTTAAAGAGCTCAATAAAGGAATAGAACCGTATGTAATAAAGCAATATGTTCTTGGGTATCTTAATAATGATAATATAAATTCACAAGAATTTCATAATTGTTATTAAATAATCAAAATAATTCAGATTCCATTTTTTTTCTTGGATATTTCAATTATTTTGGAATTGGGACAATTGAGAATAATAAAAAAGCATTTAGATTGTTTATTAATGCAACAGAACAGAATCATCTATTAGCACAATATTTTGTTGGCGAATGTTATGAATATGGATATGGAATTAAAAAAAATAAAAAATTGGCCTTTCAATATTTCGAAAAGTTGGCTAATAAAGATTATGCGATGGGACAGTTTAAAGTAGGTTGGTTTTATGATGAAGGAATTGGTATTAAAAAAGATTTAAAAACAGCTGCTTATTGGTATAAAATAGCTGCAATTAATGAACATATGGTAGCTATGAATAATATTGCCATTTTGTATTTAATCGGAGATGGTGTTGATCAAGATGATCAAAAAGCTTTTGAATTATTTAAAAAATCGGCTGAAAGAGAATATCCAAGTGGTATAATGATGTTAGGATATTGTTGTGATTTTGGAATTGGAATTAATACTGATAAGCAAGAAGCAGTTGAATTATACCAAAAAGCTGCAACTTTAGGACATAAGATAGCTCAATTTAATCTTGCACATATGTATGAAAAAGGAGATGGAATTGAAAAAGATATAAATCGAGCAATTTATTGGTATAAACAATCTGCTAATCAGGAATATAAATATGCTCAAGATCAGTTAAATCGATTAGAAAAACTTAAAATTTTAAAATAATCCACATAATTCATATAATTTTAAACTAATGCTTGTAAAATCACTTAATAATTTCTGATATTTAGAATCCTTTAAGTATCCTTTATGTAATATTATTAAAAAATCAAGTTATTTATTGACTCTAAATATAATTTTATTTAATGCTTGTTTTTTTTAAAAAAAACTATAAAACAAAATTTAAATCATTTATTTGTAAAAAAAATATAGTATATACAGTAGTATTTAGAGTAATACAAAAAGGAGTGGTGTCGGGTTAACCAAATAAGTATTGTATGTCATGTGAAATAATCTACTCCACTGTATGATTTGTAAAGCTACTACTGTGTATGTAATAGCAAATAATTATTATATAATTTGTAATACTCTTCTGCGCTAGTATACAATCAAGACAAAAGTCTTATATCAAAAGACTGGGAGGAANACCTAGTTAATATCTTTAAATCTTGCTGTGTACATTATAAAAGGTGAATATAAGATTTTAATTTGTTTTTATTTAATTATATTACTATCAACTAATTTATTATATAATACAGAAAAATTTGTGAAAATCATATAACAATAATGTAAAAAATGACATGTATGCACTTCTCGCAGCTGAATCGGAAGATATAATTAATAAATTGTTTAATAATATTCAAATGGNTGATGAAAATACTTCTGGTTTGTATTTATGTTTAATAATAAAGTCGTTTTACTTATATATTAAAATTTATATTAATTTTATTAATTTT
>QKYT01000084.1:212154-233623 GCA_003550305.1 Glomus cerebriforme | reverse complement strand
ATTTCTCCGAAAATAAGCAACCAAATCTAAAATCTTGTCTACATCCAGGATTGGAAAAAAATTTACAATTCGTCAATTCGTCAAATTGCCTATTTTCGGAGGAATACTGTACGTCAATGACAAAATTTTTTTTTTTTGAATCCAAACCATAAATTGACACTCCGTAAATATTTATCACATGACGTAACACAATATAAGCCAATGACATATAAATTTAACGCCAAAAAAATTTTTTAAGGTAAATGAAAAATGTCTTGTCAAATTCCAGTCGAATGCTTAATTGATATTTTTGAAATTTTAGAAGAAGATGAAATCAATTTACATTCATGTTTATTGGTTAATCGTCTTTGGTGTAAAATTTCTGTTAGAATTTTATGGAGGAATATNTGGAATAAATTTAATCATATTANTTACAAATATCATAAACTGAAAATGATGACAAAAATCCTTAGCACATTATTTGCTTGTCTTCCTGATGAATCAAGAGAACTCTTATATGAGAATGAAATCTTCATACAAACACCTACTTCAAAACCACCACTATTTAATTATCCAACATTTTGCAAAATTCTTTCAATTTATGNGATTAGTCAAATGATTGATTTTGTACTTAAAAAAAATCCTGATACTTCATTAAGTTTAGAAGATAGAAATTGTTTAGTCNTAAATGAAATTATCAAAATGTTTATAAATCAAATTTCTTTTTTAAAGAAATTGACTTATACTTATAATATAAATGATATAAATCCGAAAGATATATCTTTTACTTGTTTTTCTGGAGCTAGAGATTGTTTNATAAATCTTTCAGAATTACAATGCAGTTCAAACCTTCCTTCTGAATTTTTTTATCAATTATCACAAATATGTCATAATATACGATCACTCAATATATCATTTTATGACACCAAAGTTTCAAATGAGTTAGAAGAATTAATTTCTTTACAAAATAATTTAAAGGAAATAATAATCAATAATTCTAATAGGGCTGATTGGACGTGTATCACACCTGCTTTGATGAGACACTCTAATACATTAACGAAATTATATATTTGTGATAATAATATCAATTTATCATTATCATCTATTGGTTTATTCCCAAATCTAGAAGTGATTAAATTTTCATCTATCTTATGCTCTGGTTATCAAAATATGAAAGATTTTAATAAGTTACAACATGTTATTTTTCCTAAATTACAAATCTTAGAATTTCCTTTCAGATGTCCAAAATATGAATATTTAATGAAATTTATAGAAAATAATGGGAAAAATCTTAAAGAATTTTATGCGATTGAAGATAATAATGATTTTAAATTATCAATAGCTAAATTTTGTCCAAATCTTAAACAACTTTTTTTAAAATTTTATGATAATGAATTAAATACATTAAAAATTATATTTAATAGTTGTCAATATTTAGAAAGTATTAAAATTTGGTGTGGAAAAAGATTTTTAAATGAAAAGGAAGTATTAAAAACTGTAGTTAAATATTCACCAAAAAATTTTTATGAATTGAAATTATATAATGTTTCAAATTCAGAATTACTTCCAAAGGATTTAGAATCTTTTTTTATAAGTTGGAAAAATCGAATACCAAAAAAATCATTTTCTTTAAAGATTATTAAACATAGAAGATGTAATAGTTTAGATTTAAATGAAGAAAATATGAAAATTATTGAAAAATATAAAAATTTAGGTATTGTTAAATTTGCCACATCTTAATCACGTTCTTACAGTAATTCCAGCTTAGGAAATTATTGTAACCTGTTAATTATTATGTTTATGGTGGGATATCTTGTTTATAATAATTTTTATGTATTACTTTCAAATAGCAATAAAATGTAATCATATATGAAATAAATTTTTTTTCTTTTTTTTCCACTTGGTTGTCATAACCCATCATTAACATTTATTTTAAGTAAAAAGAATGGAAATTTATTTATTAAATAGGTATAAGTTAAAAGATCTGAATTTAGGACACAGAAATATTTTCTATTTACATTTACTCAATAAAATGATCAAAGTATTACAAATTGTAATTCGATGAAAAAAAAATCAGTTCACGAAAACGAAAATAAAATTTGTCTTTTTTTTAAAAAAGTCCACGTTAGTTTCATTTTTAATATTCCCTCGTTTAGTATACTATAAATTTTCTTTACTTTTAATTGTATTACTGTAATCTTTAATAATGTAAGTTAAAAGTTTAAATTCTATTTATTTAACGTATGATATTAGTTAATCATGCCCAAACTATTAAGCAAATTAAAGTTTTCAATATGTACCTTTTTTTTTAAAAAAAAAAAGGAACTTACTGTAATTTAAAAGAATATTTGAAAAAGAAAAATCAATAATTTTTTAATGATCAATGAATTTATTTCATTATAAAATATGAGTGTGTATTTAATAATCTAATGGGAAAAGCATTCAAAATTCTTTCAATAAATGATATGACCTTATTATCTTCGTGAATTAATATTAGGATATCTGGAATCAATAAATAACACTTATATTTAGATACTTCAAACTTGTGATTCTTGGATCTTGATCCAAATAATCCACTAAATTCAATTCACACTCTTGTAGAATTAACCGCAGATAAAATAGCCATACAAAGTAAAAAAAGTTAGACACTATGTTAGGTACTAATTTCATATTTATAAAAAAACAGATGTTTAATAATTTCTTGATATTTGGAATTGAATTTATATATAAAATGTTAATATTAAATAACTTTAAAATTATTAGTTAACGTAAATTACTTATTATTTTTAAGTTTTTTCAATTTATTTTGAGCAGGTTGATATTCTTGCTTTGCAGATTGTTCATACCAATAAATTGCTTTATTTATATCTTTTTCGATTCCATCTCCTTTTTCATACATATTTGCAAGAATATATTGAGCTACTTCACTTTCTAAATTTGCGGCTTTTTGATATAATTTAACTGCCTTTTGCTTATCAATATTAGTTCCAATTCCGTTATCATAACAATATCCTAACATTGTTATTCCTTTTTTATATTCTCCTTCAGCTGATTTTTTAAATAATTCAAAAGCTTTTTGATGATCCTTATCAACACCATTTCCTTTTCTATAAAAATTGCCAAGATTAACCATAGCTATTAAATGTCCATTGTTTGCAGCTTTTTCATACCAATAAGCAGCTATTTTTAAATCTTTTTTAATACCTATTCCATGTTCATAACTTCGTCCTACTTCATATTGTCCTAATGCATAATCTTGGTTAGCTAGCTTTTCAAAACATTCGAAAGCTAATCTTTCATTTTTTGTAATTCCATGTCCAAAATAATAACAAAGTCCAACAAAATGTTGTGCTAATAGATGACCCTGATCTGATGCGTCAATAAATAATCTAAATAGTACATTTTTATTATTCTCAATTGTTCCGATTTTATAATAATTAAAATATCCAAGTAAAAAAATGGAATTAGAGCTATTTTGATTATTTAATAGCAAATTATAAATTTCTTGTAAACTTAGATTATGATTATTAAGATAATCAAGAATATGTTGGTTTATTACATCCCATTTTATTCCTTTATTATATTCCTTAAACATGAGACCAACTATTTCATTAACCATTATACTTAAATCCATTCCATATGAAATATTTTTATTAATTTGTTCATTAGTTGATAATGTATTAATATTATATTCTATTTCATTTGTATTCATATTATGAAAATTTTGAATAATTTGAGATAATTCTCCATGTAATGAATGTAATGAATTTTCAACTGTATTTGAAGCTAGCTTTTCATGTTGTTGATAAATTGTTACATTATTTGAATGTGGAACAAATATTTTTAATCTTTTAACAACTTCATGCATAGATGGTCGATTATTTGGTTCACCATTCCAACATTCTAATAAATAAAAACATTTGTTTTAATTAAATAAACTTTTAATAAATAAAATAAAAACATATTTACCAGTATAAATATTAGCATAATCGTTAGGAGTATCAGGAACAATATTTTCTCTCCGACCTTGTGAAATTTCATACATCAAACTAAAATCATGTGTTTCTTCATAAAATGGTGTGACCCCACTTGATATTTCCCATAACAATACGCCAATACTATATACATCGCTCTTCTCATCGAATTTTATTAAATTTTTCCTATCCATTAATCTTTTAGGATCAATATAAGGAATCATGCCAAGTAATTTTGATTTGGAATTAGATGCTTCTTCAATCCTTTTTGATAAGCCAAAGTCCGCCAACTTGATAACATTCTGATGAACCAATATGTTACAGGAATGCTATAATAAAATATGATATAAGTAATTAAATTACTTTACAATATTGATTATTATATTATTAAAATAAAATTACCAAATCACGGTGTAAAATTCCTTCATCATGTAAACATGATACAGCACAAGCCAACTGGTATGCTAAGCTGTATTTGTTAACCCAAGTAAGTCTATTGAAATTTTCCTTCAAATAGTTTCGAAGAGTACCACCGTCTGCATATTCCATCACTAACAAATAATTTTTTGTTTTGTCGAATTTATTTTCTATCAAAAAAACATATATATATAGTATATAATTATTTATCAATTTTATAAAAAAAAAAAAATCAAGTAAAAAATTATTTATATTTAAATATTTCATCAATACCTGACTCAAATTTTGTAATTCCATAAAAGCGAATAATATTGACATGATAATCTACATCTTTTTGAAGCATAATCTAAATTATGAGCGTATAATAATTAAAAAAAAAAAATTAATAAAATAAAAATAAAGATTAAAGGGTGTAAAAATAATAAATATTTTTATATTAATATACAGTATTTAATAAAATTACCTCACGAACAATCCCATTTATAGTTGCACTGTTAAGATTAAAAAAAGATTTCAAAGCTAAATAATTTTCAACTTTATTATAATTTGCACGGAATACTTTTCCAAATGCTCCAGAACCAATTTCTTGAACATTACTAAAATGTTCATATTTGTAATATTTAATAAGTTTTTTATTGATAGCATCTTCAATCCAATTAATCCCTTCATCCGTATTTTTGATATTTTGCATATCGTTATAAATGGACATAGTGACGATAAAATTAAAATGACGGTAAAAGTCAAAAATAAATAAATAAATAAATAAATAAAATTTTGTTACAATTAAAGTGATACAAGACGTTAAAAATGGAAAAATCAATTTTTTTTAATACAATTACATAAGGATGCATATCCGTCGATTTGCGGCATCGGATCGACCAAAAAAAGATTTTTTTTTTTTCAAATAATAAATTTATTGGTGTTTTCAATTGATAAAATATTCCATATGGCGTGTTTGTACATTTTCTGTTTGTTTTTGTGTTTTTGTGTTATGTACGGAATAAATACGGGAATATATCTGAAATTGTACGAAAAACTGTACATCAGTACGTTTATATGGATATTATTGGATTATAATAAATGTTTTATCGAATTTTAGAACCGAAACTTGAGAAACGATTAGTCGATTCTAAAATCGATTCTAATCGATTCCAATCCCTAAGTTAGTTTAATATAAGTATTATTAATTAGGCTATTAAGATTCAGTTAATGATCCATGACAAAAATAACAGTGTTAATGTTAATAAATAATCTTTTTTTGCGTCACATTTGAGTAACCTTTTAGCATTTTCTAAAAATAATATTTATAATTTTTGTTAACAATTAACAACTAACAATTTTCTTTAATTTTTAATTATTATGAGCTAAAAAATTCATAGAACTTTTTGGGCGCAGTATAAGCAATTAGATCACGTAAATTAAATTTAATATTATTTTTATTAATTTCTGAGTTCTACTGAGTCCACAATCAGAGACTCATTGTGTAAACTATTGTTTCATTTTTATTTCTAGTTTTAAAATCTAATTTTATTACAAAGTAAAATTTTTACAATTGCAAATTTTAAGAAAATATACAACAGATAGATAAAGAAACAATACAATAAAGAATTATGAGTTCAAGAGATGCAGAAAGAAAAAAAGCGGAAATGACAAATAACAAGTTAAAGAAATAATAAGCGAAAAAGAATATTTGCTAAAAGAGGACTCTGGTGAATGATTAAAAGATAAGAAGAAATGTAATAAATGATTAGACTTCAAAAGAAACAAGGGGCTAATAATAAAAGATAAGGAAGAAATCAAATGGAAGTAAAAGAACATTTTCAAGAATGGATAAGACAAAATCAAAGAAGGGAAAAAGAAAAGAGAAAAAACGTATATAAAAACGAAGGAAGAAAAGATAAAAAAATGAAAAAATACAAGTAAATGTAGATAATAAGTTAATTTACATTATTTTGTGAATTAATTTCGGCTTATTACATAGCACGTGAAATAATTAAAATATGAACTATGACTCATGTTTAACTTATAATTGTTATCCCGTACAGCAGTAAATTTGACTCCGAGGAGCTTTGGAATCGTTAGGACTAATATAATCGCTAGTCCGGATCTGGATTTTCCTGTCCGACCCACCGCTCCACATCTAATTATTTCTACTGACTCCCTTTCTTTATAGGTCTGACCGGGCGTGATAAACGTTCTATAGGCAACCGGGCTGGGAATTCTTATTCACTGACGGGGTTTGGAAGCGTCGGAATGGTCTCATATTTATAAAGTTAATATAGTCACTAGTTATAGTTTTATTTTTTCTTTTATCTGTATTTTCCTCTTTAGGATATTTTCTTCTTTCCCCCTTTTTTTTATTTCCCCAGTGCTTATGAGCTACGGGCTCAGCAGCAGTTAGGATTATTCTAGTTTTAGGTTAGTCTAGATATTTTATTTGTGTACACGTGCTTTGCACATCTTTTACCTAATAAATTGCTGTTTAGTCGAATAAAAAAAAAAATAATTGTTATCCCATCGATATTATGTATCAGTGGAAAGTTTTATTGTTTACCCACTGATTTATACTAATTGTTTAAATAAACATGTATTTACTTTAAATTTTAGTTTTAATTTATTCTGCCTTGTAGTTTCATCTATTAATTTCTTGAACCATATAATAAATTACATAAAATTCTTTGTTCTCTACAAGTGCTACTTTATTGAATTTATCATCCATATGGAGCCATTTTGAGGTATTCTTAACTCTTGAAATGGCTGTAATTTGATATTATTCTTCATTTGTGGAAAATAGAAGTCATTGTAAAAATTTTTAATAAATGGGAAAAAAACCACCGGTGCATACGTCACACACAATGAGATAAACCTGTTATTCCATGTGTTGATTTTTCGATGTGATGTTATTTTTTAGTTAGCGGTAGTCTTTCATCCGGATTTAATGATTTACAGCTTCGTCATGTTTGGCAATCATACGAGTCCATTCACTCTTTCTAACGCCGAAATACTACTAAATTTATTTTATTTATTTATTTATTTTTTGATAACACATATTTTATCAATTTCTAATGGTTTAATTAATTGAATTATCAATAATGCAAATGCAACTTTCTGCGCTCATGGCATATCACGTCCGTAGGATAAAAAAAAAAGAAAGAATTAATTCATGTCGAATTATTACAATGAATTAGTTCATTTGTAACAAAACTAACATTGGTTTTCAATTTTATAAGGGCATAATAAACATTGATGTTTTTAATTGAACAATTTTATTGAATTAATAATTATTTCGACTTAAATCTATAAATACAAGTGGAAAATTGGTGAATTTACTTGTTTCATTGACTTTTCATAATTGCTTGCAGTATTTGATGAAAATTTTCTTAGATGTTATTTCCCTGTAATAAACAGCATCTTTTTGAACATCACACAGTTGCAAATTTGATGTGTTGGTTTATTGCTGCAATGGATATTTTCTTCGAGGTAGATTATTAATTGTTATTATTTATTTTTTTTAATGTTTCACCTCAATTTGACTTATCCTTCACCTTTCATTTAAATAAATTTCTATTCGAAAATTATACGCACATTATTATCCGAAGCGACACTTCAGGAGTATTTCATGGAGTACAAACCATTGATCAAGCAAGCAATCTGATTGGTGCTACAGGTACTACACGTGTGTAAGGTCACGAACGCGACTTACGCGCAGAAATGCGTGATAAATCAATCTGAGCTAGGCGCGATTTATCAGCAGATCAGCAATAATGGTGAGAAAAAACGTTATATGCATCACCATTATTTCCATTCATAGAAATTAATCATTACCCATGAGCACCAATAAAATCATCGTCTAACTTAATATTGCACCAATTCTGCGGTTAATAATAAAGTGATCGACTGATCCGATGACTTGGTCATGCAAATAAATACGTTTTGAAAGAAGGTTTTGTTTCTAACAGCAAAATGCAAGCTACTAGTACAACTAACACTTCAAATGAAGGGATTAACTGGATCGAACAAGCTGTTTCTGAAAACCTTATTAAATATTTTAAATATGAAGATTTTTATGATATTAAAGAAATTGGTTCCGGACGCTTCGGAATAGTCTCTTGTACGAATTGGAAAAAATCTCATAAATATTATGCGTTAAAATCTTTTTTCAATCTCAACAACACAACAACCAAAGAAATAGTTCAAGAGGTAAATTATGGTATAATAAATATTTTGATCATACTGAAATTAAAACGTTTCTAATTAAAATGTTGTTATTTTTATGATCTAGATTAAACTTCAACGCAATGTTGATTATCATGAGAATATTGTTCGTTTTTGTGGGATTGCTACAGGTATGTAATGTAATAATAAGGCATTTGATAAAATAATGTTGGTTATTTTATAATAATCTTTGTAATATATTTTCGTTTCATTTTTAACAGATAATCAAAACGATCCTAAAAAATGGGTTTTAGTAATGGATTATGCTGATAGTAGTACCCTCCAAAATTATTTGAAAGAAAATTTTGAGAATCTTACTTGGAATAATAAACTTAACCTTGCATTACAATTAGCTAATGCTGTATCATATTTGCATGATGAAGGAATTGTCCATCGTGATTTGGTAATTCATTTGCATTTATTTCGTTACGATTATGTTATATACTCTTATTACGAATATTATGAGTATTAACCTACGTTATTTATCATTATATTTTAATTAAAAGCACTCCGGCAGTATATTAATTCATAAAAATGCTATCAAATTATCCGACCTTGGTTTGTCAAAAAGAATTGAGGAAACATCCAAACTTAAATCAAAATCATTTGAAATGATTCCTTACGTTGATCCAGAAAGTTTTATGAGAAAAAGAAACGATGATAATCAAGTACAAGTGTTTTCATTAAATGAAAAGAGTGATGTTTACAGTGTGGGTGTATTATTTTGGGAATTATCAAGCGGTTATCCTCCTTTTTGTAATGAACCATATGATTTTGATTTGGTCATGAGAATTTTAAAAGGTTCTAGGGAATCACCTGTTCCAAATGCACCTATGGATTATATAAAAATTTATACTGGTAAAAAATATATAATATATTTTTAATGCAATTTCTATAAATGATATTGTTTTAATTGACCAAAAAATTAAATATATTTTTTAGAATGTTGGGACAGTGAACCAAATATTCGTCCAAAAATCAATACGGTTGTTTCTAGATTAGAAGCAATTATTAATGAAACGCATCTAAATTCAAAAAGTATTAATAATTCATTAATTGAAGAGTCATCTAGTAGGACGAATACAAATGAAGTATCATCAAATGATCAAATTACAATTGAAACTGATGCAATGGACGTTGACATGGCTGGTGATGTGGTTTATAATATGATCAATATAGTTGATGAGATGATTGCTCTTCCTAATATTATAGAAGAAAAAACGCGAAATATTCTTAATAATCTTAATAATCATAATATAACTCTACAAGAATTTTATAATTGGTTACTAAATAATCAAAATAATTCTAATTCTATTGTTTTACTTGGAGATTTTAATTATTTAGGAATTGGAACGAATATTAACAAACAAAAGGCATTTGAATTATTTCAAATTGCCACAAATTCAGGAAATGCATGTGGAATGTATAACGTGGCGTATTGTTATCAGCATGGGATTGGAACTAGTGTTAATAAACATAAAGCGTTTGTAATATATCAAAAAGCTGCAAATTTAGGAAATTCATCCGGAATAAGAAATTTAGGATATTGTTATCAACATGGGATTGGAACTGGTGTTAATAATCAAAAAGCCTTTGAATTATATCAGAAAGCTGCAAATTTAGAAAATGCGCTTGGAATAAATAATTTAGGATCTTGTTACCAAGATGGGATTGGAACTAGTGTTGATAAAAAAAAGGCATTTGATTTATATCAAAGAGCTGCCGATTTAGGAAGTACAACTGGAATGAACAATTTAGGAGATTGTTACCAACATGGAATTGGGACCATTGTTGATAAACAAAAGGCATTTGAATTATACCGAAGAGCTGCTGATTTAGGAAGTACACTTGGGATTATTGACTTAGGACATTGTTATCAGTATGGAATTGGAACTAGTATTAATAAGCAAAAGGCATTTGAACTATATCGAAAGGCGGCAGAATTAGGAGATAGCACGGCTCAGTACAATCTTGGGTTTATGTATGAAAATGGAGAAGGAACTATGAAAAATTCAGTACAGGCAAATCATTGGTATTATAAATCTGCAGAACAAGGAGATCAAGACGCTCAAAAGAAATTAGGAAAGAGGAAGAATAATAATCTTAGGAATCAAAGAAATCGTAAAATTCCTGCGCAAAAGCGTAAAGAGTAGTAAACAACGCGAAAAGCGTTACTATTGTTCTATTTAAATTTACAAGTTCTGTCAAGTCCTAGGAACGTATATTAAAACAAGAGACGGTTCATTATATTTGTGAAGTTGTAGTGCTTTATTTTGTTAATTTTGTTTTTTGATTATTAATTGACAAGCTTATAAATGATGATCTTTAAATGTAAATACTTTTATATTACGTTCAATTAAACAATTTTATTGAATAAACAATTATTTCATGGCGACATAAGAAATAAAAATCAAGCGAAAAATTTGTAATCATAAATTTAGATCATTAGTTCTGTTTCATAGTCTACTTTTTTGCTTTAGTTTATATCAAGTTATCACTTTTATAAATTATCACGTGTAACATACAGGTCTGTGTCGGTGCAATTGGGTACTTTTTTTTTGATTTCTATTGAAATGAGTTTCACCTTCTGTATTTGTGATTCCTGATCGAAGATTATTGATGGGCAGTTAATTACCGATTAAATGCGCGGTTAAATGGAACTTAAAAAAAAAGTGGTAGTTTAAACGCGCCTAAAATCAAATTATACCTAGGTTATGCTTAAAATTATGCTTATCCTTATTTAATCTATATACTGTAAAGCAGGCAAACAAACATAGTAACATGTGAAGACTATATACGAAGGGAAGCTAAAAATTAACCTATTCAATTTGGAAATAATGAAATGATCGACTGATCCACTGACGTCATTACACAATAAAAATTTGAAGATTTTTTTAAAAAAAAAATTAAAAAATAACAACTTAATTTCTTTGTTTCTCACACCATATAACAACAACATGCAAGCTACTACTAACAATTTAAACGAATGGATTAATTGGATCGAACAAGCTAACCTTATTAAACGTTATAAATATGAAGATCTTAATAACATTAAAGAAATTGGTTCTGGTAGCTTTGGAACTGTCTATCGTGCGAATTGGAAAAATTTTCATAAATATTTGGCACTGAAATCGTTTTTTAATCTCAACAATATAACAGCGAAAGAAATTATTGACGAGGTAAATACGTATTTTAGTCATAATGTAATTATGTATATATATATATATATATACAATACGTTTCTAATTTTTTTTAAAAATATATATAATTTATTCTTATGATCTAGATTAAACTACAGCGTGAAGTAAATATTCACGAGAATATTATTCGCTTTTATGGGATTGTAATGGGTGGTATGCAAAAATAATGCTGATTGTTTTATAATAATATAATTTAACTTTATAATGTACAATTCGATTTTTTTTTTTTTTTTTTTTGTTTCTTTTTAACAAGACAATCAGAACGATCCTAAAAAATGGTTTATTGTAATGGAATATGCCGATAGTGGTACCCTCCAAAATTATTTAGCAAAAAATTTTGAAAATCTGACTTGGAATGATAAATTTAATATGGCATTTCAATTAGCTTATGCTGTATCATATTTGCATGATGAAGGAATCGTGCATCGAGATTTGGTAATTCATTTCGTTGCGATTATGTTGTTATTACTGTTATTACGAATATTATGAGTAATATATCTTACGCAATTTATTAATATATTTATTAATAGCATTCTGGCAATATATTAGTTCATCAAAATACTATCAAATTAGCCGATCTTGGATTCTCAAAAAGAATTATGGAAGCATCTAATCCTAGATTCAAATTATTTGGAGTAATTCCTTACATTGACCCCATAAGTTTTAGTAGAGGAAACTCGTTAAATGAAAAGAGTGATGTTTACAGCGTTGGCGTGTTACTATGGGAAATATCTAGTGGTCGTCTTCCTTTTCATAACGAACCATATGATTTTGCTTTGGGTGTGGAAATTTTAAATCATCGTAGAGAGATACCTATTCCAAACACACCTGAAGATTATATAAAAATCTATACCGGTAAAAAATATATATATATATATATTTTTAATTCAATTTCAATAAATGATATTGTTTTAATTGATCAAAAAATTAATTATATTTTTTAGATTGTTGGAACAGTGAACCAAATAATCGTCCAGAAATGAAGGATGTAGTTTTCAGATTAGATGCAATTATTACGAAAAATAATGAAAACCAGTTTAATATGAAGAAAATTAAAGACTCCCGCGAAAATATTATCGATAATCCATTGGGAGAAGAATCGTCTCGGACTTTTAATAAGATGAATACAAAAATTAATATCACATTAGATGAAGGTTTATATACAAAAAATAGTATCAATAATTCATTATTATATGAAGAGTCATCTCAGACTTTTAACAAGACGAATCCAAAAGTTAATAATGTACAAGACGAAAGCTCATATACTAAAAATATTGATACATCACAGACTTTTAATAATGCGAATACAGAGGTAATTAATGAAGATTTAAATACAGAAAAAGAAATAGCATTAAGTGATCAAACTATAAATGAATTTGATGCAATGGATGATGACATGGTCGAAAACTTGAGCGATGACACGGTTGGTGATATGACTGTTGATATGAATAATGTAGTTGATAAAACAATTAAACTTCTTAACAAAGTAAAGGAAAGTGAAGAAAAACAATGTATTAATAATTGTCTTAATGAATATAATGTAACTTTACAAGAAATTTATAATTGGTTAGTCAATAATCAAGATAATTCAAATGCTATTGTTTTACTTGGAAAATTTAATCATTTAGGAATTGGAACCAGTGTTGATGAACAAAAGGCATTTGAATTATATCAAAAGGCTGTTGAACTAAGAAATGCATCCGGAATGAATTATCTAGGACATTGTTACGAAAATGGGATCGGAGCTAGTGTTGATAAACAAAGGGCGTTTGAGTTATACCAAAAAGCTGCAGAATTAGAAGACTCGTCTGGAATAAATAATTTAGGTTATTGTTACGATTATGGAATTGGGACTAGTGTTGATAAGGAAAAAGCATTTAGTTTATATCAAAAGGCTAGTGAATTAGGACATAGAATAGCCAAATATAATCTTGGACAATGTTATGAAGAGGGGAATGGTGTTGATAAAGATCATAACAAGGCTTTTAAGTTGTATAACGAATTAGTAGAATTAGCAGAAGATGATTATCCGGATGTAATATATTCTCTGGGATATTGTTATCAACATGGAATTGGAACTAATATTGACGTGCGAAAGGCATTCGAATTATATTTAAAGTCAACAAATTTAGGGAGTAAATTCGGAATGAATGTTTTAGGAACCTGTTATCGAGATGGAATTGGAGTAAGTATAAATAAGCAAAAAGCATTAAAATTATATCAAATGGCCGCAGATTTAGGATATGATGTAGCTCAATACAACCTTGCGCAAATGTATGCGAATGGTGAAGGAGTTGATAAGGACTACAACAAAGCCTTTGAATTATTTATCAAATTAGCCGAAAAAGAATGTCCAGAAGCAATGAGTTATTTAGGATATTATTATCAACAGGGAATTGGAACTATGATTGATAAGCAAAAGGCATTCGAATTATTTCAAAAGGCGTCGAATTTAGGAAATAATATAGCCCAATATAATCTTGGTTTTACGTATGAAGAAGGATATGGAATTGAAGAGGACATTACACAAGCGGTTTATTGGTATGAACAATCCGCTAAAAACGGATTACAGGAAGCCAAAGATCGTTTAAAGAATTTAAAGAAGAGAAAACGTGTATAAAATCAAGTTCGTATGATAGTTTATCAATCTATCCAATCAAATGCCTGAAATCTCACAACATATTTAATTTCTGGAAAAAAAAACTTAAATTATTAATCAGATTACTTTCTTGATGAGTGCGGGAGAAGAATTGATTTTGGTTTTTAAGGTTTCTGATTACAATAATTTATTTCTTTATATTTGTGAAAAAAATTTTCTTGGGGGAACGGATAATAAAAACATTTTTTTGTGCCAATCAAGTGTTCATGTAAACGTGAAACATGAATTTACATCAATAAACGTAATGATTGTGTAATTAGTCGTTAACTAAAGCAGAATAATGTAAATAAAAATTTTAACAATTTCAATTTCTATATTGCAAAATCGCAAAATATACACTTTATTCCGTTTGTTGTTTTTTTACCTTTAGATGTAAATCATTAAAATATTTAAAAATTTATGAATAGTTTGATCTTTAAGTTTAATAAAAACCGCCTATCAAAACATTTATGCAACGCGAATTATAAAATTAAAGCGGTTATATTTTTTTAAAAATTTATGATCTTGTAAAATTCAAAACACAAGGAAATTTCTTTAAAAGAAAATAAACAAAAACTGATGATATTATAAATAAATATCCGTTATGTTAAAACACTTTCATCAACCAGTGGAAAGTGAGAGTGCCAAGAATATCTTTTTATAAGGTAAAATAATAATAATCCACTCAGATTCAACTTCAAATTTTGATGTGGCAATTCCATAATAAACTTCGACATTGTTAAAGTGATTTAGTTACATAGTATTTAAAGTTACAATATTTTATTTTTGACAATAAAATAGGTTTAAAATCAAACGTTCAAAAGCAAATTCGCTAGAAATGTTTTGTGTAATTCTGTGTACCACTTGTTACAACCTAAAGATATTACCTCTTGTAATTCTTTAATTAAAATACTTATGAGTTGTTCCAATTTACACAATAGACTTTCCGAATGCTTCGGAACAAAATCTTTAAATATTACGAATATAACCACCATATAACCATTATCATAATATAGAAAGTTGTTCGAATATTCGGTAGCTTTCATGGTTTGAATTACAAAATAATTATTATTTCACGTTATTTTTATTAGTATATAGTCCAGTATTTACTACATTGCTTATTATAGCGAATACAGCAAGTTTATACTCGGCACCTTGCGCCAGGTAATTATTAAATTCCCAGGGCACTTAAATTAGTTAACAGCGAGAATTTCAGCATATACTTCGTATGATAGAATTTGAGTAGCGTAGACAAAAGCCAGTTGATCTCTTTTGGTCAAGTTTCCATGCGCAACTCATTTGCTAAAAGGAGTTAAATCACTTTCAGAAAAATTATTACTTGTTATCCTAAATGAAACTAGTTTTTTTGTATTCAAAGATGAATCCAAATCACTTAAAAAATTTATTCGGTTTTTTCTTCAGTTCACTTTTCGGGCTAGGCCGTGCATATTAAACCCATAAAAATAGGCGAGGCATCCGTCTTTGGAGGGGCTAAATACAGTATTAGGGTAATAAAATAAAAATAAAATAATAAAGTTTCCGTGAGTTCTCTGTTATTTATATCGATGCTTTAGATGTATCTATACTGAAATGAACAGTAAAGAAGTATCAGTTTATTATTAAAACGTTTAAAATAAATTATAATAACCTTTAAACTTTGTAAGTTTCAGTAGGTTTCATAACATATATATTACGAAACCTACTTGTATTGTGAGTGAAAACTGGTTTCTTTACAACTTAAAGTTGTGCGCAAAATATGTTTTTTTCTTCACAACTTAAGTTGTGCATAAATTTTTATTTTTCTTCACAACTTTGATGCGTCAGAGGAGATGAGGAGAGAGATGTTTCTCACTATCTAAAGTTGTGAAAAATTATGCTAGTTGGCTCACAAATTAAAGTTGTGCAGAAATTTCGTGTTGACTTCACAAGTTCAGAGATGCATACAGAAGGAGGAAGGGCACTGATAACCCTCCTATAAAGGAATAACAGCAATATCCCTGCTGTCTACTGTAATCTCTTATTGTGCTTATCCCATTGTCTACTAGGTTAGTCTATGAGCTATGAGGTTAGTTAGGGCTCTTTATGAGCCCTTCTCTTGAGAGTTAATAACAGGTTCGTCCTGTAGCCTCCTGTTATTTCCTATTGCTTATTTTGTTGTCTTTTGTTGTGTTTTTCCCTGTTATTGATGAGATTATTGTTTACAAGAAGCACACTTGTCAATGAATGAGGACTCTTATTTTTGATTTAGATTTCTTTGAAATTCATTACTCTTTAGAGTTTTAGAGAAAGAATTTGCATAGAATTTCATAGAAATGTCCATTAATAGATATTTGTTCATGACCGAACACAATTAGTAAAACATGCTAGGTGTAATGGCATTGGTATTTGTGGTAAACATTACGCATTATGGCATAAATTCTATAAGCATTACGAACAGTACCACATTAAATTTGTACTTTCTCCTGTATACATCAGAAGGTGGGGTAGTTGGGTGCATCTATAGTCTTACAGTCTTGATTTTCAGTCAATGAAAATTGAGATTGTTGGAACGTCCTCTTCAAGGGGCCACCTGAAACAACCCTGTGAACTTATCGACTAAATCATTTGTGGTCAGTTTCGATTGCCTCTGCTTTAGCCATACCCCAAATACGGGAAATTGGTTTCTAGTTGACAAATAGCAATAGGAGACAACAGGAACTAACCTGTCAACACTTGGGGCTAATTTTGTTGACAATGCCACAATGCCTCATTTCTCAAGTTCAATCACATGATTTAATTCACCCTTAATATTGAGAGGAAGATAGATTTAAACTGTTATCTATGTAAAAAAAAAAAAAAAAAAGTCTTTTTAAATGTTTAATTAATAATAATTTTAATTATAATTCCATAATCTGCATAATATACAGTATGTAATGCCAGGGTAGAAAATCAGATCCAGCAAAAATCCCAGGCTTGTTGATCAAATTTAAATTAAATAAAATAATTTTATTACCATAACATAAAATAATTTTATAACTCTAAATTTATTTTCACATCAATTAATCTTTTTGAAGTAGTCTAAATCTATTAAAGAAAGATTCTCCGCTCAATTGATTTGTCGATACGTGATTGGCTCTTGATATTACACGACATAATAATCAGGCATAAATGTTTGTAATCACGTGATCGATGTTTTCGCTTTGGACTTAAGAATTGGTACAAAGCACGAACATATTTACTACAACCGGAATTTCAAAAATAAAGGAAGAATTGGAAGGAAAAAAGTAATCTTAATGATTATAATCGAAAATTTTTTCTTTTAGGAAATGAGAAAATATAAAAACATTTACTAAAAAAAAAAATTATGCAGAAATTCGAAAAAAAAATGGTATTGCTAAATGTCACCGCAGGTGATGATCACTGCACCAGCATTAGAATAGAATTTTGGGCAAAGTTCATTCCATTTTTAATTCAGCCCAAAATTCCACGATGCTGGTGCGGTGATATTTAGCAATTTTCAAAAAAAAATTTTAATTGAAGTAAAAAAAACAATACAAATAATTTATTCGAATTATTAAAAAATTTTGTGGCGTAACCATTTGAAAATAATTTATTATAACTGTAATTTACTGTTTTAACTATAAGAATTTTGCCAAGATACAACAAATCAGTATAGAATAATCTATTATATATTGTTTAAATAAAATTTATTTTTTTTATGTAGTTTAATTTATTAAGCAAGGAGTTTTTTATCCAATCTGATTTCCAGAACAGATAAGTTAGTTAATAATAATACTCGGTTAAAGTATTATTTTAAATATTACTATATTAGATAAATGATTTTTTTGTAATATTTCTTTTAATATTTGTCAAAAAAATAAAACTATTGCATAAATTGNGTTAAAGTATTATTTTAAATATTACTATATTAGATAAATGATTTTTTTGTAATATTTCTTTTAATATTTGTCAAAAAAATAAAACTATTGCATAAATTGTGCCTAAAATTATTGTAATTGTCCTAATTGTACTTAACTCGAAATTGTCAAGTTAAAAATATTTTATTTTCATATTTCATTATTTAATATTAAAAATTAATTCATCAAATTTTAGATTTGTTTTGAATTCAAAATCAATGATCAATAATACTACATTACACTAACCTCCCTATTTGTTTACCCTTTTTTATCAAAAAAAAAAGAAACTCCTTTTTGGAACGCTCGTTTCTCGTGATTTATGAGATTTCCCAGTGGATAATTTAAATTCAGCTTCGGAAGTTTAAAGAGGATACAGAAGTAAAGGTTCTATTTCAGAAATTGGCGGACATTAATTGTAATAAAAGGTGTTGTAGGTACAGAATTTGTCATAAAAGAAGGTAAAGAATTTGCAGATGATTATTCTTGATCAATACTTTTTTTTTTTTGTGATAAGTTTTACATGAAGAACATAATGAATAATTAAAAGATTTATTATATACACTCTTCATGTAAGTTTCATCACTATTAGATAGGAGTAATTTTTACAAAATTTCACTTCCATAGTTCTGGTTTTTTTTGTCTGGCTTTATTACAAGTTGTTTCTGATAAATCTTTAGCACAGTACGTATATTTTATATGTTCAATTTCATAAGAACGCGTTTTTTGCATTATAAATAAATTTTCGCGTGTTGATGTTGATATAATAGACTTCAGATATTTGGATAAATATAAATTTATATAAATGATCATTTTTGTTGCACAAAAATCACAAAAACCCTGATTCATGTATTTTTAACGATGATAATTACAGTACAATAGTGTAAATTATATTTTGATTTATTTTTCAGATCAGACTTGATAAATAAAGGATAGATTAAATGAAAATCTAGTATCAATATTTAGAAAGTATTGAAATATTGTGTGGAGGTAAATTTTTGAATGAAAAAGAGGTATTGGATACATTGGCAAAATTTTCATATAAAATATTTATGAAATATTATTATATAATTTCTACAGTAAGCTACCAAAATTACTTCCAGAAAAATCACTTTCTTCAATTATTGTTAATGATAATATAAGAAACATATAAATGATGATGATATAGAAATAATTAATAATTTTAATTTTAAATATATATAAATACATTATATACTTAATCCATTGTAATTTTTCATCGGAATTTTGTGATTAATACTAGGAAACGGTTCTATCATACATATCCAATAAAGCTTGCAAAACACTTAAGCAATAAGCTAAAGGATATACTACATAAAATATTTCCAACTCTCTTTCCTGCAGTGTTAATAAATTAGCATAGTAATGCGAGAATGAGAGATAAACGTCAATTAATGTTTAATGTGAGAATGCATCATCTCGAAAAAAAATAAATCACTAAATAAGTTCTTTCACTTAAAATTATCAAAATAAATGATAATATATCTTTACATTTGACACTAGCAGAAATCTTGAAAATTCATAATTTAATTTCCCATTCCTTGTATTTGTTGTAGCTAATCAAATGTTTCAATTCAGTTTATCATTTTTAATTGATTTTAAAGGATTAAACATTACTTTATATAATAAAAATCGATAGATCGTAGCCAATTCTAATGTGTTCGATTTTCAAACTTATAAACTATTTTGCAACCCTTTTATTTCATCGTTATTTTTTTTATATAAGATTTAATTTATTATGAAATAAATTGCAGAAAATAGAACATAATTTCCATTATATTAAAAAATTTTTATTATTTGCTATACAATTAAAATAAAATATATTAGTACAATTTATTCTTTATTCTTTGTTTATATCATAATTAGTATAATAAAAGTATGCTAANAAAATTTTATTAAAAATATTACTAGCTCGATAACTACAAAAAAAGTTAGTCAGGAATATTTAAAAAATAATAATAATAGCCATTCAAAATTAAAAATTTAAAAATAATGCCATTAGGATTTAGGAATGGACGCATTGTTTATCACTTGATTTATTGTTTGATTGATAGCACCGTTTCCGGCGCGTGCATTGTTTATCGTTTGATTGATTGCACCATTGGCAATTTCTTCCTTTCCAAAAGCTTGCATAAATCGCTTAGGGGCTGCTTGAGCACCTGTAAAATATTAAAAGTAAATTATCAATTATTTCGGATATGTAAAGAACCTTCAAATGATACACACTACGTGTTATAAATAACGTATAATGATGTTCGTCCCACGTGCTGAGCTCAGCGTCCAAAGTGAATCTGCAAAATACGAAAAAAATANAAATATATTTTTTAACTAAATCTGATGGAGAATGTCATCAGGTATTATGAGACTAACCACTTGCGGTTCGNAGTCTGCGTACCATTAGTNCTGNTTGTCAAATATTTCGAATGGTGGTGGAATGGCCTCAAGTATTAACTAGTAAGTTCGGTTGTTGAGCCATATTTGTTATTTAGTTAGAACAAAGAGAGAGAAGGAATTTCTTAAATAGTTTTTATTAACCAATCATTATCAGATAAATTAATTAAATTAACTAGCTAAATAAATTAAAAAGTTGGTGTTTGTTCGCTATTAATATTAATAAGTATTAATTAATATCAACACCCAAGTTGCACGACGAGGACGTCAACACCATTCGCAACTCAAAAAATGTTTAAACTCACTTTAGATATTTAGTGAAGTGAAATTCTAATAAATATCTATATCATAAGAAACCAGGTTTTAATTTACAGCAGGTCAATTTTAAAAAGATCCATCTCCAATCGTCTAAAGAAACAAAAAAAAAATAAGTTAATAAGAAATTTATTAATAAAAAACAGATAGAAAATCAAACCAATGCCAAATAAGTTTTAGTAAATTAATATTAAATTTAAATAACAATCCATATAAATCTGTGCTCTAATTTTTCAGTTACTATCTACTTGTCCAGTTACTATTCTACTTGTCCAGTTACTATTCTACTTGTCCAGTTACTATTCTACTTGTCCAGGTACTACCCTACGCGTCCAGTTACTACTCTACTTGTCCAGTTACTACTCTACGCGTCCAGTTACTATAATACAATCCCCAGTAAAAACCAGGCGAATTTTACAGATAACACCA